>JAQQZR010000015.1:887754-906342 GCA_030068235.1 Notoglanidium macrostoma
CCCCCCTCCCCACCTCTTTATACCTCTGTAGGTATAATGGCCATCCTGTTTTCAGGGATCGTGATGTCTCACTACACTCATCATAACCTGTCTCCTGTAACGCAGATCCTCATGCAGCAGACGCTCCGCACCGTCGCCTTCATGTGTGGTCAGTGACGTCCTTTAAGCCACCTTTACCTGCTGCCTTATCTATTAAAAAAAGAGTCAAACAATTTATTAATGTGAAATGAATTTAATAAAAAAATCTGTTAACATTCCAGTTAACATGTATTTTACACATTTTATATTATGTTTATATGATTATATAATACATTTATTTTGTGTGTGTGTGTGTGTGTGTGTGTGTGTGTGTGTGTGTGTGTGTGTGTGTTTCTTTTCAACAGAAACCTGTGTGTTTGCCTTTCTGGGTCTCTCCATTTTCAGTTTCCCCCACAAGTTCGAGTTTTCTTTTGTTATCTGGTGTATTGTGAGTAATCACTGCCTTCTATCAGCTTGTTTTTCTCCTCTCTTTATCTGCTCCAAAAGCTCACTTCAATCACTACAGGAGAAAATAACATAAATTTTATGTATGATTTAAAAAAAAAAAAAAAAGAAGAGAGCAAAAAAATAAAAAATGTATCAGTTTTTGTTGCAATATTTTAAGGTCTCGTGAGTCTCATCACTTTGTGGGATTCGAATGCTTAAAATATAGATTCAGATTCATTTAATAATAAATGACGTGAAAATTGCTAATCTATAAACTTCACTATTAAACTCAGCCACACAGCTGTTTTATTCCTGCAAAAATTAAAAAATATATATTAATATCTCATGGAGAATTAACACGAGGATTTTCTGTAATATTTTAACAAACTGCTGAATATTACTTTTTGCACTTTAGATGCTTTAGAGGGTGCAGGAGTTTACAGTCATTTGCATTAATTGTTGACATTATTTGTTATTTGAATAAAAGGTGAGTTTGTTAGTCTTTACAGATAAAAGTTAAAAAGCTGTTTTTAATACGCTCGTGTGAAATAACAATGATTATTACAGTAATCTAAATTTTATTGATATATTAACATTTGATTTGTAGTTTTGATTACGTAATCACACAGGTCCGTCTTTACACAGGCAGTAGCAGCTTTTCTATTGCCAGCCACCAGGTGGCGATGCGCACTTTTTTCCCTTTACTTATTTCCTTAAAAAAGATTCTCTTTTTTCTTTAATCATTTAAAAAGAAAAAGTGAAAGAAACTGCATCCTCAGCAGGGTTAAATAATTCAGTTATATTTATATTTAATTAAAAAAATACTTTTATATTTTTCATTTTTATTGTTGTGAAACATATATATATATATATATATATATATATATATATATATATATATATACATACATTAAAAAAATAAATGTAATAACATGAATTCCTCATGCTTTCTTTTGCTTACATACTGTTTTTATTTTTAATGGTTAAACATGTTAGATGATGAATAGAAGATTTTTCTTTATTTACATTTTTGCAATTCTTATAATTACAAAAAACTAAAATAAAAGTAAGGAGTGCCAGGGCGGTGTGATGAAGTGGCGTTACTGTTAGCTCCCTGAATGGATTAGTTAGTGTGTTCTCTCTCTTATACCACTGCACTTTACCAGTGATTACAATCTTAAGTATTATTACTATTAAAGAATGAAATATTGCACTTTTATCTGTTTATAGTTACATTAAAAAACCCTCTATTACTTGCCAACAGTTTTTAGTGTGATGGTATTCTAAGCTCATGTCCTAATGAGCCAGTATCAGAATATATTTAAGGATGGAGACTTCAAAGCACTTATGTAAGTCGCTCTGGATAAGGGCGTCTGCCAAATGCTGTAAATGTAAATGTAAATTAATGTTGTGGAACGTCTGTGAAGCAAGTTCGCACTTACATTATAGCAGCTGTAAACACTCGTTCTATAAACACCAGCCTCTGTGTTTTTGCTGCCTGTAAACACTTCTGCTTGTGTTGTTGTTCTGTAGGTTTTGGTTCTTCTTGGTCGAGCTGTAAACATCTTCCCCTTGTCCTTCTTACTCAACTTCTTCCGTGACCACAAGATCACCCCTAAAATGATGTTCATCATGTGGTTCAGTGGTGAGAAACCTCTCTAAAATCAATATTTAAAATATATTTCAACATTTCTCCATCTTCATGTCTCTCTCTCTCTCTCTCTCTCTCTCTCTCTCTCTCTCTCTCTCTCTCTCTCTCATTTCCTCCAGGCCTGAGGGGGGCGATCCCGTACGCCCTGAGCCTCCACCTCGGCCTCGAGCCCATCGAGAAGCGGCAGCTCATCGGCACCACCACCATCGTCATCGTGCTCTTCACCATCTTGCTAATGGGGGGCGGGACCATGCCTCTCATCCGCATCATGGACATCGAGGACAGCCAATCACGGCGCAGGAACAGGAAGGACATCAACCTGAGCAAGACGGAGAAGATGGTGAGAGTGTTTCTGCACTGTGTGCTTTATACTCGCGCTAGCTTTATTCAGACGGGATTGTTTTTACATGAGGAGCTGGGGTCGAGTCGAGCGGTACCATGATTTTTATAAAGCTTTAAAAAAGTTTTTTTTTATTTTTTATTTTTGCATTGAATGAATCCCTTTTTAATGAAGACGCAAGCAGAATCAGGCACAAACCTGGAGACGAGGAGTTTTATTCCACTGCGAATGTGTTGAAAGGCTCCAGTAAGCAGACCACAGGGAGAAAACCCCACTGTTCTTCAGAAACCCGCCCTCTGTCGTCCTATTTTTACTTATTTTTAATTTAATTTATTAAATTAATTTAATACTTCAAATCCTATTTTGTTCAGTTTTGTCAAGATTTTCACTTCGCATTTCATTTTATTTCGTTTATTGTAAGCATTATTTTTTATGGTACAGCACGTACATCAAACATGCTGTATACATATACAGTTTATTATTTTATATATTATTACTAATAGCTGAATGGGCGTTAAAATCTGCTTTTTTTGTACCTCATGCTGTGAAGATAATCTCTCTGTTTATCCATGTTAAATAATTCATCCTGCCTGAACATGGCTACATCCTTTGCGTGAGGATTCTTTATTCATCGTCCTCTTTATTGTCTCGCTTTCTATTCTCTTTAATTAATTTGTTTATTAATGCCCCCCCCTCTCCCTCCCTCTCTCTCTTTCAGGGTAACACGATCGAGTCGGAGCATCTCTCGGAGCTGACGGAGGAGGAATACGAGGCCCAGCTTGTGCAGCGTCAGGACCTGAAGGGCTTCCTGTGGCTCGACGCAAAATACCTCAATCCCTTCTTTACTCGCAGACTCACACAGGAGGTGAGACGGCCCCCATATGAGCTATTCAATCGTCTAGAACAGCAAAACAAATGATTCCAGACATCTGACCTTGCTGTGACCGTGACTCTGGATCGATTCCCAAAACTAACTCTATAAATCCTACAGTCCCATAGCATTCACTCAGATATCACACTAACGCCAAGGGGGCGGGGCATCCAGTGGACTGTTATTTAATACCTGAGAGTTCAGAACACTTAGGCAAGTGTCAGTCATTCCTGATAAAAGGCATGGAACGATATATCGGCCATCGATAAATCACGTTACAAATTCATGACGAGTCAAATCGATGAAGATAAAAATGAACCGTGAGTCATCTCAGTTTTTCCCAACAGTAATTGCGTTATTTAGACAACGTACAATAGCGGGAATATAGGTGAGGTCACCGTAGGCAGAAGTAACACAGCTCTACTGCTCTTTTGTGTGATTAACCTTTACAAACAGAACATTGTTAATGTTAAAAATTTTGTTAATATTGCATTAAATGATGCATTTTTGGTAATCACTTTTTCTACCAAAATATTGTGGCAAAATCGAACCGTGAACCCAATATCGTGAATGGAATTGAGTCGTGAGTTGGACGACTCGTTACATGTCTCCCAGCTGCAGATGTTGATTAGCTAATCTGGAGACGTTATTGGGGAAGGAAGGCTGCTGTTTTCGGCGTATGTTTGAGTGAGACGTCGTGCTAGCGCACTCTGATGTGAAAGCTCACTGCAAATCTCATAAATATGTCAGAAACATTCGCTCACTAACGTTATTATTTCATTTGCAGTTTGTTTGTTTTTTTTTTTTGCCCTGACTAGCATCGGAAATTCTCCTTCATGTTCGTTCAAAAGATTTGTTCATTTCATTTGCTCGTTCTTTTGTTCAGTAGGCTAGCTAGCGCTTCCGGAAAGATCGCTCTGTTACAGTTTGTTTGCCTGAAGCTCACGTCGCCGAATCATTCGGCTCGTACAGATGTTCACTGGCAGTTTTTGATTGACGGGTAGGTAAGTGAGCCAGTCGGATTCCGCAGGCGGTCTCACTCGCCGGTATCAGTGTTACCGTGTTCTTAAGCAGCCGACTTACCATGTGTAATCGAAAGGAAGTAACTGGAGAATAAAAGAAAAATATCCTACAAGTAGTCTGGATTTTTAATAACTACCAAAGACACCTTTTGTGAAATCATTTGAATCGCTTCTCAAATACTGCAGAGAATGATTATAGACGGCATGTGTGAATGAGCGGTGACCTACAACCTGAATCTTACCACCCGCATACAAACCACACACATGAGTCCTGAACCGTGTTTCATTTCTCTCTCTCTGTGTGTGTGTGTGTGTGTGTGTGTGTGTGTGTGTGTGTGTGTGTGTGTGTGTGTGTGTCAGGATCTGCTGCATGGCCGAATCCAGATGAAGACTCTGACCAATAAGTGGTATGAGGAGGTGCGGCAGGGGCCGTCCGGCTCCGAGGACGACGATGATGAAGCTGAGCTGCTCTGAAACGCTCTTTCTCCCTCACACACACACACACACACACACACACACACACACACACACACACACACACTTCTACGGAACGTGGTACACAGGCTGCACCACTGTAGTAAGTGACTGGAACGTGCCAAAAACCCACAGAAAGGGAGAGCAAGCTCGGTTTGGGAGCGAGGTGTGCTTTTAGAAAAAATAAAGCTGGAAAGAAAGTAAACACTTTTTCATCTAATAAAGGGAAGGAAGTCGAATCGTAAGGAGTGTCGAGAGAAAAGCAATAGCAGCTTTATTTCTTTCTGTTCGGGGCCTTTAGGATGAAGTCGCTGTTTGTATTTCTAAATTATTAAATCGCCGGAAATCGGTTTAAGCACCTTCTCTTTGTTTTATCGTAATCTCGTTAGGTTTAACTTCCCTTTAACACCGTGTGCTGAACTGATTTATTCCCGAAGTTCCTCCAGCAATTCGCCAACAATTACAGTTAATTTACTCATTTATCTTTTTTCTTTCTCTTGAAGTTAATTGATGAAGAAATCGTAGCTCATCATGTTTCCGGGAAAATGCAAAAAAGCATAAACTCAAAAACTTAGTTCCAGCTTTAGCTCTGACGCTGGCACTGGAGACTCCTTCCATGCATGTTCAACAATTACACACATTTGTAATCTGTTTATTATTAACGGAGCGTCCGCTGTACGCGTCCCCGTCAACGCGCTGTTGCTATAGCAGCAATAACGTATTAGAACGAGCGCATTAATATTAACCAGTGATTTGTAGCTGCACTACTTCAAAGAAAAAGAATCAACACCTTCTGACCAATCAGAAGCCAGGATTCGACAGCGCTGCGGTGTAATGAGCGACAAGTTTGTGTGTGTTCCAGATTGTGGTGGTGTCGAATGTACGGGGCGGGATTTTATGCTTGTTTGTTCATTTGATAGTTATTTATTAATCGCTATTATTCTGTATAGTTGTGGGAAATGATTCGAGATTTTATATGTTAATTTATGTTGAAATCTTTTATAAGATTATACTCGGGGCGTCGTGCAGAAAATTGTTTTGTGGGAAAACATATTTATTAAAAAAATAAGCTAATTAGTCACGAATAATTAAATTAGCTTGCATTTTAAATGGAATTGTTACACATTATTCAGTGTATTTGTGAAGGTTACTAGAAAGAACTATTTTTTAAAAGAGGGAAAACTGCTTCCATATCAGTCATAACTGACTCATCAGATTTAACTTATTTATAAATAAAAGGGCGTGTCCAAAAGGAGGCCAACGCAAAAAAAATGTAATTTGTAGGATGAAGACGTTTCATGTCTTAGGTTTTATAGCTGGGGTTTTTTTTCTATCACAAGTAGCAAAAATAGTCAGATTGTGTATAACTGTAAAGAAAAATAAAGAACATAACTGTAAAAGTTTGCCTTTATAATTGCTGCAGGAAAGTTGATTTTGCTTGGGCTTTGTTTCCCAGCATGAGTCCACATCTCAGCGTTTTGGAAGGCTGGTATTTGTAGATAAACTAAATTATAAAACATGAACATTTTCCTTTTCCATGGGGGACCTAAACTTTTGCACTCCACTGTACGTGCTGCATATTAACTGCAGAGTTGAAGGAGCACAGAATTCACAGAACCGGATCTTTCAGTTAGTGAGATAAATAAAGCCAGTTATTTTGGCCAATAAATGAAGCCAAGACGTTTTATTCTGCGGTTCTGTACCGAGACTTCGAGCTGCTGTTAATCGCGCTGTACCGTCACGTCTGATGCTGGAGATGCAGCCGAATGCTGGAGATCGAAGGAATTTTGTTAGATTATCCCTTTAGGCTTCAGTTCTCAAAGAAAATGTCTGTTTTCTGAAATACTGTGACTGAAATTTTAAATAAATTCATTGCCAAAGTTCTCTTTCACTTGTCTGGTGATGTAAAACCGTTTCTCTGTTGAGGTTTTTTTTTATTTTATTTTTTATATATATTACCTCAGATTTTATTGTTTAAAGTCCATAAAGTTTAGAAGTGTTCTTCACATGGGATGAAATTTCAGTGAGTCAGTATTAAACATGTGATGAGCAAGTGTTCTTGCATCACAAGGTGTACGAGCCAATCAGGTTGAATATGCAAATAGAGTTGGTGCAGCTTACAGTAGCGTGAGCCTGAATTCACAAAACCTTACTGTATCAGTTGGAAAGGAAGCAGAGTTGTTTACATAAATCATTTTTAGGACTTGAACATTTCACTTCATTTTTTTTTTTCCTTCTGGAGTTGAGGGCGGGGCGATGTGTGAGCATATCCATTTCATGAGAGAAATTTATTGTGAAATAATTTTCCTGATATCTCATGATTTATAAATCGTTTTTTTGCACTAAATCTATAAAATCATAAAATGCTGTTTTTTTCCAGACTTCAATATTTTCTCCTGAAGTGTCTTCTTAATTTTTATTTTGTTTCCTGAAGCATCATCAGACAATCCGCTACAGTCAGAAGTGGCATCATTTATACAAAGTGCAGGTTTAGTTTTCCTAAACAAGATTTCATCATCATTACTTAACAAAAAAGTGTCTTCATAATGAGAAAGCGTCTGATAGATTCAAAACAAGTTAGTTCCTGTTTGTCTTTTATGTTATAGCAGCTGTAAATGTCATTATCACAGGAAACCCCGCCTTCAAAATGTTAAGCATCTTACAGAAAACGATTACAGCGAATGGTTTAAGTAATGAGCTGTTACTATAGAAACGATAATGTTTAAACGATATAACAGACGATATAACAAATAATGTGTTACTACAAGCTATAAACTACTGAAAAGCACTCAGTTATATGTTTTAATTTGGCTGTACACTGGCTTTAGGCATGGATATAGATTACGCTTCATGTTGGCCAGTTGGGCTTTTTGCTTTACACTCCACGCCACAGGAGAATATGAGAAGATGATGATTTGAGACCATCCTGAAATAATCCAGTCCATCTTACAAAAATATCATCTCACGATACTTTTCTGACATGTACACAGGATATGAATGAGGATATAAAGATGTGCTGCTAAACAGGAACAACATAATATGAAACAATGTGAAGAGCTGAGATTTATGTAACTTCTAGAAAAATAATTACTTTTAGAACATTTCAAAAATCTCTAGAAATATATTAATATTTGCAGTTGTAATATTGGACAGTTTTAAAGATGAAACTTTACCATCAGATGAGCTGCTTCTCATCACTGACTGTAATTAAAAGAGGACAAAATGTACCATCTCATGAAACGTGTTCTGTAATATGCCATGGTTTAGTCCAGCTCGAAACCCAAGACAAAACATGATGTCTGGTTTTCAATAAGGAAAGAAGAAAACATCCTCTGCCTGTCAGGTTTCTTCCCTTCACCTCTCACAGTACCGAAATATAATATTGAACGCTAATATTTCACTTTTCGCTGATATCCTTTCTTATATTCGTGGGTTAATAATCACCATCAAAATAATTCTCACCTCAAAGGGGGGAAAAGACAGAAATCTTCATGACAAACTCAGAAACTCAGTATATTTTTATTGACATCATGCTTCTCTTGCAAAAAAAAAACTTTATGAATGATTTTCGGTAATGATTTGGATTTTTCTTTTTGTTCTTACACAATGCTTTAAAATAAGTTTTCATTTATTAGAGGACTTTGGAAGAAGTAGGTGTGCCAAAATAGTAACGGCACCATCTGTAGCAAACAGTGCAATGCTTCTTCGAAATAAACAAATATCCTTAAATTAAGGATATTTAAAAAACATTACTTGCACTACATGCTATAGATGACGCTGTTACTATTTTTTGCACAACGCAGTGAAGGCTTCTTTCTCCATGCGGACCTCGTCTCTGGCGAGATGAAACGCCAAAGCAGCTGAGGAGCAAATCGGCTTCTCAAATCCGAGTTCCTTCAGTGTTTACAGGCTAAATTAAAGGAGGACTCTTCATCCTGCTCACACACACAGACGCCACAGCTGGAAACCGTCGCTAATGCTCATTAATAAACAGGTCCCTCTGACGGCTACAAAGCACTGGGGACTGCTTCTACACATGCTCAAATAAAGAAAGAAAAGAAAATAGACTTGGATATACTGAGCTGCACATTTATTATTTTTATTATTACTCCAACACACTACAGCTGAATATGGTCAGCTTTAAAACAGGGAAAGTGACAACTGTTTAGGGCTTTACTTCTTTTTTCCCCCAAATACTGGTACTTATTTATGTAAAAGTGGCTTCATCTAATTAAATATGCACACATGTCCCTATTTAACCAAACAAAAACATTACGTACGGGCAGCGTTGGGACAAAAGTGCTTATTTTACTGTGAGACGCTCTTTAGAGAGAACGGATTTAACAGACGATGGTATATTTCTTCTGTTTATGACTACAGAGCCCATGAGGAGACCTTTACAAACAAACAAACAAACAAACAAAAAACCCCAAACAAATAAAAAATATACACACTAAAAAAACATTGTAAAAATTGGTATTTTATTTTATTTTATAATTATTTGTCATTTTCACAAGATTACTGTTTTTCCCGAAATGAAATGAGAAACTACGTGCAATCATTATCTAAAAATATTATATCGGACCTGTTCTTTCTGAAACATTTCTCATGAAAAATGATCGTGTGCACAAAAAAAACCACATTTTTTTTTTTGCTAAAGGTAATTTTAGAGGCTCTGAATAGCTTCATCGTGAACCATTTAATTTCCTCATGTATACAAACAGTGAGGTAAAGCTCTTCGCGAAACAGTGTGCAAGTACATGGTGTGTCGCAAAGTGGTAATTGTATACACTTGTGAAAGCGACCTGTGGCCCGATGGCTACGGTCACACTGACAATCACAACGTTAATGCTGTTAAATGCTGTTAAAAAAGCTCTTCGGTGGTTTTGAAAGAAACACAGCAATCTACAGTGACTGAGTAAAAGGCTGGAGAACGGGCATTTTAGGCAGCTTTGGAGCTCTATTCCCAGCTTATCTTACACCTCAGGAGCTTCAGACGATCGCGGGAAAGTCCTCCACCTCAAAAACATCATTTATTGATAGCATTTTTTCTATCACGATGTCCATCATATCGGATGGTTTAAACATCTGTTGGACAATGTTGTGTCTGCAGCTTAAAGACAGACAAAAATAACTCATTTTGTATTTTGTAAAATGTTTCTTTGTCGCCTGTTTTGTATCCTTCAGGAACCTTAATAACCTGCTGCCTGATTTCGGGGGAGATCAACACAACATCTTTCTCTGATGCAGCTTAGTTTTACAGATCTGGGCTCGTCAAACAGATGTGAATGTCTTCACTCGCAAAATGTTAACGGAGATTTAAATGAAGAAAATGATGTTTATGCGAATTTGCTATATAAGCATTCCATAAATATCTTCGCTGCTGTTATAATTTGTTACATTTATTTAATATCTTATGTTTATTCACTTTCATTTTGTAAATGTTCCTGATAATTAATAAAAATAAATAAATAATGAAATAAATTGTAACTAGGGATCTCAGTTGCAGTCGACTCACAACCAGCTTCCGGTATTTTTCCACTGTACTGATGTAACATGTACATGACAAATGTTATGTATATTTGGCCACGCCCCCTCCCCCACCCTCAAAGCCACAGGTAATACTCTCGTCAATCAGCGATTGTTATTGAGCGTGACAGGACAATGGTGCATCACCATTGGGTCAGGGGAAATCTCATGAATATTCATGAAGAAAGTGCTAGCTGATAGGCTGACCGATGCCTTCTGTCTCGGCGTTGTTTTGATGGAAAACTTATTAATATTCATATTCATAGCTTTTATTAACTCTAACATTATCTTATTGCTCTGCGTGTGTTCCCTGACACACTGGCATTCACCAGCCAATCAGGTAGCGCTTTCCTCATGAATATTCATGAATTTTCTTCTGAATACTACTTGAGCAGACTGTATAAAAGGCAACTGCACAAACACACGCTACATTTTAATTCAATTTAAATTTTAATACATTATGTATTAGCTGCACTACGCTGCCCCCTGCTGGTGAAGCCAGGACACTCATTCTTTTGTTTTTTGTTTTTGTTTTGTTTTTATTTTGTGACAAACCCGGTCTCACATTGTAAAGTGAATTTAATCTACTACAGCTTATAAATTTCTCAAAAAAGGCTTTGCTGGAAATCCTACAATTTGCTAAAATTAAAATGTGCAATTTAAATATATCAAAATGATATAAAATCAGCTCTAACCTTCCATATTAAACCCATTTCACATTATATTTTAAATTCCAATTAAATTTAAATTTAAATTTAAAATAAATACATTTTATCTTACTTGTGGTGTTGGTTCTTGTTCTCGAATTTCATCACATCTTTGCTTTTTTTTATAGATGTAAATTTTTTAATTCAATAATCATGTCATTTAAACTGCACGCCATCCTGTGTTTGTCATCCGCCATGTTGACCCACGCTACGGAAGCTGTAGAGGGTCAAAATGTCCTGTATGGCCTTGGGCTGCCTGATCCACACACATTTAATGTGTTTTCTATCAATCTAATTAATATAAAGCTTCGTATGTGATATTAGTCCTATTGTTAATATTCTATTATTAATATTAATGCTAATAAATATTATTTATATCCAATTATTTAATATCTAAAAGTTATGGACTCCCTCCATAAAGGTCCAGCTCCACCATATCACTGCATTTCATCACGTCTAATGATTGGAGTGTTTGCTGGGCAATAGAAACACTAAAATATTAGAACTTTTAACTCTTTAAAATAAAAATTAAACACCTTCTGAGCAATTCACGGGTTTAGAATCTCAAGCGATTTGTAAAGCTCTTCTGCTTTCACTATGATTTCAGTAATATGGCAGCTCTTATTATAATGAGGAGGAAAATAGTTAAAATGTGTGTATAAACCGCTCCTACAACTGTACACCACAACTATGAAAGGCTCTGAGTCCTCATTTATTGTAATCATAATAATAATAATAATAATAATAATAATAATGAATCAGGATGTTCCAGAGTAAGAACCAGAGTAAGAACAGTTAACAGAACCAGAACACGTGAGATGGTAAAGCAGTGTGTAGTGCATAGCTGATGTTATAAAGTACGTTTGTGAGACAACACACATAATAATAATAATAATAATAATGCTAAAAAGGCTTTATTTACCAGCCATTTCTGCCGATAAACCAGAGATCTCCAGTTCTGGAGTTTACAGAAATCTTGCAGAAGAAATGAAGAGTAAAGTTCTGAGGTATGTTCACAGTTTCTTGTAACGAAAAATAAACAGTATTAAACAATCCTATAAAAATCATAGATACATACATGCAAGTCGCCAGCAGTACATCACATTAATAATGGCGTCAGTGTGAGGAGTTAACACCAGACCTGAACACGTAGGAGGAGAAGCTGCTGCATGCTTTGTTTTTATGGAAAAACACCCTACAATAATACAACACAAAATTGCTTAGAAATAAGCAACATCTGCATCGTGACCTAAAACTGAAAAGTTGGTTTTCATTTTGCATTTTCTGCCATTTGAACAATCTGTATTTAAAACTAACTTTGTTATTATTCACATGTTTATTCTCGCTGCATTTCCTCATTAACACTCCTCATGAGGTGCATTTCAGGTACAATCTGATCATCAGTGTGGACCTTTTTAGAAAACAATGGCCATGTTTGGTTCCCCAGGCTGAAATATACAGTATTTACCTTTTTTATAAAAATAAAAAAAAAGAAACATCTTACCATCTGTATACATTCAGGTCATCCAGTTATACTGAAAAAGTTTCAACAACGTGCTATATAAATAAAAGATACTTACTTTATTAAACAGATTGTATAAATTTGCTGGTGAAATATTTTAGACTGTGATTATTATTTAAATATGTTAATGAGAGCTTTGTTTCTAGCAGATAAACAGACATCACGTGGATCTGTACGGAAACTGTCTCTGACCGATCGACTGCTTACTGGACATGCTGTCCAACACATCACATCATCATATTAAACTTCTTTTGGTCCGTCAGATATAGATTAACTTTGTGTTCTTTGTGGGATTTTGTTAAGTTTGTTGCAAGACAAACAGAAGTATATTTAGAACGGCACTTGATTTTAAAGCATTCGGATTTTCTTCATTTATCTCCAGTTAATTTGATAAACCTGGTTTGAAACTGGATCCTGAAGTCCCGATGGATTGTGTTTGATCTACAGAGACCTGCAGGCTGTGTTCACATGACCAGGAAGTGAAACAAATGCGTTTTCTGCCTTAATGGTTCAGGATTTACTCAATATTTAAGCTGGAAGGAAGTAAGGGAAAGCAAGATTTAATAGAAATAATTGCCCAAGAAATTGATTTCAGGGAACAAATGCGTTCGTTTTAGACCGATTTGTAAGATTTGCAGTTACGAATGCGAACCATCATGATAGACAAGTCCACTTAAGATGAAGCTTACATCCTGCTTTACCACCAAACTGCTGCAATTAGCTGTAAAGACTTGCCTTTTTACATCTCGTGTAGCTGTGTTTGGTTTTGGTATGTATATTATTAAGAGTCATTCAGTGTCACATGACCCAAGACGTAAACATTAACATTAAAATGAACACTGGACAGGAACGTGGAGAATAGAAGTTTGAGGCTGGACTGAGAAATGGTTGTTAAACCAGTTGACCAGTTGCTTGTTGACCAATCAATACAGTTTGTATTTTACATTTCCAGACTCTTGGAATAGTCACAGTACTACTAGCAGAAAGATCTTGTCCAAGGTTCTTCCAAGGCTCCTCTTCACACTATTGGACAGTAAATTCGAGGCACATTGCTTCCTGTTTGTGTGGCAACATAAAGGAAGTACTCTGGATGGATCTAAAGGAAGTCACTCTGCATCTCAGTAGACATCTGACTGATCGCTACCTCGCTGTGCGTGCAGCCGGTCAGGATCCGGACCGTCCTCGGAGGCGTGATGTCCGAACAGTGACCAGAAGTGTGGTCCAGGCAGAACCTGCAAGCTCGGTGGGTTTTGTGAGTTCCATTGGATTTGTTAGCGGAATGGCAGTTTTCCTTGTCCGTGTTTTTCTGCACCATTTCCTGCCGGCGCAGGCACGAGCACAGCGTCCGTCTGCGAAGCGACCTGCGGAAATTGGGCTTGAAGCCCAGGTAGACCAGGGGGTTGTAGAGGGTGGAGGATTTGGCAAACACAGCCGCTGTGGCAAACGCTACGGGAGGAACTGCGTCCGGATCCCTAAAGGCCGCCCACATGGATACGCCGGCGTACGGACTCCAGGATACCAGGAAGCCTACGCACACAGCCACGGAGAGCTGAGTGGAGGAAGAACAACGATCTCATATCAGTGATGAAGATAAAACATACGTCTAAAAGAAATGTGATTCGCTGCATCCGTAGCCCAAGATTCTACTAGAGCAAAAAGAACTTTATGTGAGGTACAATGTTATTATTCCTTCAAAAACATTTAATCAAAAACACTTAATTAACCAATTTAATTTCTTAATTGCTTCTTTTCACAGCAGAAACCCAAAGTGAGCGTAACAGGCCAATTTCAGTATCATGAGAAATCGTTAACGGACCTGTCGTACAGCTCTGAGATCTGATAAAACATCAGACACTCCGTCCTGCTCCGTGAGACACCGGTTACCCGGCCGCCATAGCCGTCCCTGACCAGTAAGCGTTTAACAATTCACCCAAACGATATTGGGTTCGGTTTTCACACAATGTTTTTGAAAATAAATAAATAAAGGAAGAAAATTTGAATACCAAAAAAATGCAACATTTATTTTCCTACTCTTTATCAACTTAAATATTCCTTCTGTTAAATTGAAAAACACTTTTGATTCTTTTTCTTAATAACCAACAATAAGTATTTACAAACATTTGTAAAGGTTGGAGGAAAATATACCAGGCTATTAACTAAATGTTCCTTTATTAAAAATGAATAAAGTTAATAACAAATAAGCAGTAGTCAGCTTAAAGAGAACACAACTCCCTCCGTTTGCTTCTCTTTTCTTTCACTTTTGGCAGTTGGTAAAAACATCGCTCCGAAGTCAATCACACAAAAGCTCGTTCCCATTTTATATCTGGTTTGTGTGCGTTTTCGCCTTCAGTGATGTCGCATGTATTAGCGCTTTAGTTCGTTATATTTCGCCCTCTGCTGTCTAATCAACATAATTTCAGCTAGGATAAAACTAAGCTTATGCAGCCGAAAATAAATGTGGTTTATTTTTATTCCTTAATTCGAATCTTCAGGAATTTGTACCATGATTTATTGTATGATATACACCTACCTACAGACTATTTGTTTTAGCGCTACTGCCTCAAGAAATGGAGCTAATACAATTCTACACTTAATTACTTCCACATGAGCATAAAAAAGAGATCCGCGGAGATCCCGAACGTCTGATCAAACCACCTTGATGATGCGTGTCTGAGCGTTGCCGATCTTGTTCTGTGGAGACGCGTGCTGCTGGACAGCCTGCTGTGACCCGCGCACCGTGGCCAGGATGAAGG
Organism: Notoglanidium macrostoma; assembly: GCA_030068235.1. Classification (NCBI taxonomy): domain Eukaryota; kingdom Metazoa; phylum Chordata; class Actinopteri; order Siluriformes; family Auchenoglanididae; genus Notoglanidium; species Notoglanidium macrostoma. The sequence goes on from JAQQZR010000015.1 coordinate 903,089, forward strand.
CATAGGAGAGGAAGATGATGGTGCAAGGCACGATGTAGCAGAAGAAGAAGAGGCATATGATGTAGGACATGGCAAGAAGGCTGTTGTGAGGAGCAAACCAGTCGATGCAGCAGGCGGTGCCATAGGGCTCGAAACTGTACTGACCCCAGCCTGATAGAGGACCTACAGCGAAGATGGTGGAGTAAAACCACACCCCGACCACCAACACCACCGCGTGGGACGAGGTGAACTTGTTTCCTGACATGGAGGAGACACACAGATTAGTGCCATAATTTCCTTTTCTTTAAAAACCCATTAGCAAGCCTATTAGTATAACTACTTCTGTCTTCCGTTATAAAAGCCCCCATGACACGGAGTTCTTGGAAAATAATCAACAAACAGATGATGTGATGAAGTAAAGTTAAGGACCATATTTGCTCAACGTTAGCCTTTTTTCCGTACTCGGTGTTCATTTTGTCCATAAATCCCCTAGAAATAGTGAGAGCAGTGTAGAGAATAGTTCAAGTGAGGTGCAAGAAAGAAATGTTAAAAATGTTGGAGGTTTTTGAGGAGATGTTACAGTTGCATTATTACGACCTGCTCCACCGCCGCCGCGTGTACCGTCACAAACCTGTGACTTTGTGCTGGTGGCTGGAGTGCTTAACGTCCACGCCAACATGAAGGACGCATGGAAGCACGTGGGCGGTGACGGTTACATCGTTTGATGTACGGACGCATTTATTTTCCTACGTAATAGTTTTTTATTAATGAGCAACACGTCATACATTCTATCTGTTAATAGTTCCAGTTAATGTTATAGAAGCTTCATGAGAAGAAAAAACTTGAACAATGATAAAACGTGATAATGACAGGAACTCTAATAACCAGAAGTGAACCAGTGTCAGACTCGGCCTAATTTAATTTATTCAATTCATATTTATTTATCATTTCACTCCCAATCTTCCATCAATCATGACGGTTCTCTGAGTAAATATGTTCGGAAACCAGCCACAGCTTTATCACTTTTTCTTAGGAGCCTCAGGACATCAACTAATTAACGTTATCTTAATCCAGCACGGTCATTTCTCCATCATTCCTCAGCTTCAGACAGTTTTGTTTGTATTTATTTTTAAAGAATGTAATTATTAGCTCGTCACCGGGTTTCCAGGTGGAAGATAAAGATCGTGTAAATGAAAAACGCATCACGCACACATTACTTCCAGCTTAATTCATTATAGCTGTGCTGATTTCTGCTGGTTTAAAAAGATAATTCAGTGTCATTCAGTGACTTTTTTCCATTTAGGACACATTGGTTCCTCTCTATAACAATAACACGTTCCTGTGCCTGGAAATGTAAAGCTATGAAATTTAATCGGTTTCTGTAACTCTGGTGAATTTACCTTTCAGTGAACGTACTGAGAGATTTATGAGCTGCTTTACTGTTTAATAATGAACAGAACATGTTTATTTTGAGACCTAGCACAATCCACCGCTGGCAGCCACGCCCTCTTTCTGCCACGCCGGCGTGAATCACCGGTTTACCGACCACACCTGTTGCTCGTTACTATACGGGAGAGCAGATACAACAGTACGGCAGTTAGTTCTGATCTGACTGGTCGAGTGGCATTCCAACAGTCTTTATATTTCCTCTACAAGTATAAGTAACCTACTCCAGTCACCACAGTGCACTGCTGTGTAAACATTTTGGCAAAACTGCCCTGAAGAGGGCGCCGTTACAACACAGTGGACTCTGTTGTAGACAATTCCAGAGACAATTACACACATCTGTCTTTGTTAAATGAGAGCGCATGGGTTTTTAGGCTTACACTGTATAAAACATATATACTATGCAGTTAATGTTAAAGTTTGGATAAAAAGTACAAACGTGAAACATTTATATTAAATATTGTGGATGTGTAAAAGGTATAAATGGATAATGAAAGTCCAAAATGATAAAAAGTGACAACTGGAAGCAAAATCAATAGTGCCTGGGCTTTAATTAAAGTCTTCTATGGTATAGTAAATAACATTTCATCCCTCACTTTCCCCTGCTCCTCTTCCTCCTCATCTTCCTCCTCATCTAGAAATTCATGGTCATTGTCTATAATTAAAATCACTCCCTCAGGCTCTTATCCCAGCAGGGAGCTGGAGATCTCCTGCCTGTTACTGCACACACTTCGTTATACAAGCAGCTAGAGGTGATGTGAAGCGCGAAAGGTAAGAAAGAGAGAAACGGCACTGTGGAGAGCCCCTGCTGAGGCAGAGCGAGAGATGATTATCACTTTATCCTCTCAGTAAGAGACGTTTCTGCTACAGGATTCACTGGTGATATGGATGAAACACTGCGTCAAGACACGGAGGAGGCGTGGCGACGTCAGCGAGGAAGGAGACCAGAGAGACGCGCTGCTAATATTAAACAGATTTTAAAAAATTGTCAATCTAGTGAAGTTTTCTGTAGGGAGAAATGTGTTTCTGTAACATGTATGGATGGAGTCTGCAGTGTGACAGTCAGAGGTAAAGCTGGAACTTTTCAGGACAGAAGAGTTTACGCTTCTTTACGACAAAATACGACAAGCCGCATCACCTAAGAGAGGCTGGTGAGGGAACGACTGTTTGTAGCTGCTATTAGAAGTGAACGTAGGAACTAACTTGTTTTGTGGAGGTTCCTGACATTACATCTAACTATAAATGGGTGAAAAGTATAATACATTGTTCTTTAGGAAATAAAAAATTGTAATTGTTGGCAAATCACTGTGGTGTAAGAGGAGCAAAAGTCTTTGCTTGACCTTTTTGGCTTTCAAAACATTAATAAAGAGTTTGTTTCTCAGATTGTGGAGCAAAAGAAAAATAATATGTAAATCTGTTGAAGTGGCAACCCTGAGCTCACGATTACACTTCAACATCCTGGAACCTGGAGTAGGGATTGAAATGTGTCATGTCGGTTACAACATCGTTTCATATGAAATCCTACAAAAACATGAATGATGGATTTCACACAGATTTCTAAGTGTGAATATTTTTTACCATAATTGGGGCAGCAGACTTTAACCCAGCAGACGGAGGACAGGACGGTCAGATTACTGAGACTGCACAGGCCGAAGAGCACACCACAGAACGCGTAACACAAACACACCGATTCAGTGAAGAGCCATCTACAGAGAGAGAGAGAGAGAGAGAGAGACAGAGAGAGAGAGAGAGAGAGAGAGAGAGGGAGTGTGTAAGAGTGATAGAGAGAGAGAGGGAGTGTGTAAGAGTGATAGAGAGAGAGAGGGAGT
>JAQQZR010000015.1:935818-961614 GCA_030068235.1 Notoglanidium macrostoma
AGGAAACACACACGTTTACCTGAACGCTACTGATTCTGCCCGGAAGAGCGGTGAAATATCCAAGCAGAATTCTGCAGTGGAGAATTTGGACCCTGTGTTGAAACCCAAAATAAATTTAAATTAAAATTCTTGTTTTTTTTTAATTGAAGATGTGTGTACAATCATTTTGTGACAGAAAAAGAACAGGTCAAAGAAATCATTGTAAGCAGGATATTGCCATGACATTCATGTCCATGATGAGTGAATGTAAACTTCTGACTGTAACTGTATTTAAAACTAAAACACACTTGGCGCTGTCCAGTTGTAGGAAATTAATCAACCAGAGCGTGGTGTAATGTAGCCTGATGCAAAGCGGAGTTACTGTTAACATCCTAAGTTGATTATTTTCTTCCAACAGCACGTCCCCAAGTGTTTTATTCCTGCAAACCACAGCAACTCACCAACAATTACAAGTTTATTTAAAAGTGACATTTAATACCTTTTACCCTTCCGTAGTTACAGTTAACGTTCACAAAACAAGTTAGTTCTCATGACACAGACATTGCCTCACCACCAGATCAATATATTTTACAATATATATGAAACCAGTTCCCTGTTGTGTAAGTTGTGCGTGTAAGTGATCATTCTCGTTGCCTTTGTAAAGATTAAAGTCATTATTTATATCATTATTTAATCGAATCGTAATGTTTAACATCACTGTATTTCTGACCAGTGAATTAAGGAGGACCGTTTTTAAGCCCCACACATCCGTTTGTTTAATTAGTGCTCAGTGTGAAACAGCCAAACTAAATAACAAACGATGATTCGAATGAATCAATTTCGCTCTGACTCAGCCTGAATCAGTCCACTCCGAACAGTCACGCCGTTGGAGGAATCATCTTCATTTCCTGTTAGAGGTTTTCTGTCACTCAGGTTTTCAGTAACAAATTGTTTTGTTCAGCGCAGTGACACTGAACAAATAGAGTTACACCGTGATTGATTAGGAATCGATAGGAATCGCTAATGTTTACACAAATCTAGCAAACTCATTTTCAGTGAATAATTAAGTCTGTAATTTCACAGAAGCTGTAAATCGATTCGTTTGTCCTCGTTTAACATAATAATATTAATAATAATAATAATAATAATAATAATAATAATAAAAAATCAAACAAGCAAACAAAAACCTCCGTTAAAATTAATGAATGGTGGTCATGGTAATCTGGCAATCTTAGACTTATACAGTGTGTGCGTGTGTGTGCGTGTGAGCATGTGTGTGCGCATGTGCGTGTGTGTGCGTGTGTGTGCACTCACGTGTGTGTGTTAGTGTACAGAATAGGTGTTAACATTGCACTGTGAAGCCTAAACTCTAAACTCTGTCACTTTGTTCATGATGTGAAAGTTCAGTCCTCCTGCAGTCCCCATGTGTGTGTGTGTGTGTGTGTGTGTGTGTGTGTGTGTGTGCGTGTGTGTGTGCGTGTGTGTGTGGGTGGGTGTTTTATGTTTGCTGTAAATGTCCTACAATGGGGATTCTGAGCTGCAGACAGTGCACTTTTTTGATTCCCTGTAGCATCTTCCTCCTACATAGACCTTAATTTCTCTCCTTCCTGCTGTGCATGAATATGTGTGTGTGTGTGTGTGTGTGTGTGTGTGTGTGTGTGTGCGAGCGTGTGTGAATGATTCGCCATGGACCATGTTTCTCTCCCAAGCTGCCTCCGCAGTTCACCCAGAGAATTTCCTTTAACCCTTTCTGGTCTAAATCCGTTATTGATAAATGTAGAAAACAGCACGCACACACACACACACACACACACACACACACACACACACACACACACACACACACTCTCTCTCTCTCTCTCTCTCTGTCTTTCTGAGGTTGTTTTCCTCAACACTTGAATGCACAGATAATAAGGACAGAACACAGATTTCACTGATTCCTAGTTTCACTGTAATTGCTGAATAATAAAGTTAAATTTTTTAGTGTGCTTGTGCAAAACCTAATAATTAGACACAACAAACAAAGCAGAGGCTGAGTGTTATTCCTCTTATACCACAGCGATTTGCCAACATTAAAAGGGTTACTTTTTAAAGAACACATCGTACTTCTCATCCAATTACAGCTGCATTTAATGTTGTGAAACCGGGGAGTTCCTGTTCTCGCTTACGTTATAGCAGCTATAAACAGTCATTCCATCACCAGCCTCTCTTTATTCTCTGTCTTCGAGTTAATAAGATAAAAAAAATGCAGCTTGTCATGTTACCAAGAAACCACAGAGAAGTGTAAAGTCCTCTGTCCTGAAGATGTCAGAAAAATGTAAAGTTACAGCCTTAAATCTGACTGATACTAAAAAAGTTACTGAAACTGGAGACGCCTTCCGTACGTGTCATAGACGTGGAGCGTGCGCTGTACACGTCCCTGTGAACGAGCTGTTACTATAGAAACGATAACGTTTCAGAACGAGGGTGTTAATATAAAGCTGTGCAACTGTCAGAGCACCTTTTGACTGTTGTGGTAGAAATGTGTGTAATTATGCTTACTTATAATAATGAAACCCCCGAATGCCGTCTGAAGCACCGTATGTATATCAGATAAAGACAAGGCTGACTATTGTCTCCTGTTTAAGAGCAATCAGACAAGCAGCACATGTCCTTCAAGAGCATGAAGGTGATCAGAATCAGCATGTGTGTCAGGTTTTATCCACCCAAGCTGGAGAGGAAGCGGTAATCTTACACTCGATGCTCGTCTGGGTCCGGTCCAATTCCGCCCAAGCACAGGGTTGCTGTTTTTTTTTTTTCCAGAGCAAAGTGCTTGTATTTGATGGATCACAGCAATGCAGTACTGATTTCTGCCACAAGGGGCAGTCAAAGGGCACACTCAGCCTCTGTCATTATACAGAGTATTACAGGTCTGTAGTTTTCCCACCACTGACATGGGCTTAGATTAATTATATTAATATTCTATAAGTCTGTGTCTATGTACAGTTTTATATCTTTACATCACAGCACTAATAGTCTATTACTGCAGCTCTGACAGTAGTGCAACCTAAAATGTTATTGTTTCTATAGCAGAATTGTTCTGTAATAATCATTGATGTGGTGAAGTTTTCTGTGAGGATTATTGTGTGTGTGTGTGTGTGTCGTGTATGAAGGAGTCTCCAGTGTCAGCACTGTGTAACAGTCAGAGGAAAAGGAGATTACGATTCTTTGTTGTTGCTCGGTAACATGACAAGCTGCGTTTTTATCGTCTTATTTACTTTACAATAGAGAGAAGAAATAGATACCGGTGACAGAATGAGTGTTTATAGCTGCTATAACATAAGTGAGAACTGGAACGAACGCTAAATATAACTGTGAATATATAAAAAGTACAACAATTGAAAATTGCTGTCAAATTGCTGTGGTGTAAGAGGAAAAAAAAGGACTTTGGGATGGTAACAGTAACTCAGTATTTTAACTATAAAAGCCTGACACGGAATGTTTTATTCGTTGCATATCACTGGATTTTTCTTGTCTAGATCAACTCAATTCTTTGAACATGTTAGCATCATGCTAATCCAAGTAATCAACAAATTAAAGTAATAGTTTATTAATAATCCGATTGATAAGGTTGAAGTGATTTTAGCTGATGAGATTTTCATTACTTGTTAGCGACACTGGTGCTAAACTAAAGAAATAAACGTCAGTCATCGGAGCTGCCGTGGCTGATGGAGTGTATTTGAGCAGGATCAGGTGCGTAGCAGAAACATCCACAGTGTGTCATGCATTCAATTTCCCAAGACAGAATAATGGCCAGGGGAATAGACAGAGACAGTCAGGATGCAGAGCATAAAGCTATCAGGCTTTTAACTTTTCATCTGGGAAAAGAGGAAAGAAACAAAAACAAAACAAAACAAAACAAATGCAGCGCCTCGGTTGAGTTGCATGAAACAGGTCATGAGAAAGTTCCTGTCCCTTTTTTCCCTTAACACCATTCTTTATCCTTTTATTTTTAAGCCTTAGGAAGCCGAGTGTCCATTCCAACGCCCACGCAGGCAGGCGAGGACCGGGGCCCGCCGGACGCCCCATCACTCAGCGCACCCCGAGAGAGGGGTAGGGAGCGAGGGGTGGTGGGTAAGGGAGGGGTTAGGGATTGTCTGACAGAATAGGATGTGCTCCGTCACTCGCTGCAAAGACTGGAAGCTTCCTATACATGGCAGCTGCAAGACTCCTCTGATGTATCAGAGTCAGCAGAATCATTGATCAGTGACTGCAGTTAATCATTGATTGGGGAGGGAAGGGGGGTCTGGGGGGCAGTAATGAGGGGGCAGAAACTCAGCAGGAGGGCAGAAGGGACAAAAACATGCCTTTGGGAACTCTCACGATGGTGATGGCATCCAAGCAATCAGTGATGTTCATAATCAGGTGAATCAATTGCCATGTTACAACATCCATACTTTTTATCCATTTATAGTTACATATAACGTCTGTGAAACAAGTTCTGACTTACATTATAGCAGCTATAAACAGACTTTCCCTCACCAACCTCTCTTTGTTTCCCTCACAGCTTGTCATGTTACTGAAAGAAAGAAAATGTCAGAAAACTTAGTCATAGCTTTATCGCTGACACTGGAGTCTCCTTCCATAAACCCTAAACACGGGCCGTCGTATCAGCTCAGGTGTTCAGTCTCACAGGTGAGCTCCGCGCTGTGGACAATAAGGTGCAGTAGGTGAAAATGTTCAAATCTTCAATTTTGGCAAAAATCGGTTGATAAATCCCTGATCTTCCTGATCCTTCAACAGGACTGAGAAAATTTAATCCTAAACAGTGTTTTAAAGCACTTTAATGAACACTGTCCAAGCTGTGACTCCTGATAAAGCCGCGTTGCTGGGGGAGTTATTTTTAGGGCTCGCAGGAAACCCTGGTGTCACAATGAGGCAGAGGATTCCCTCTTTATTATTGCATCATAGAATCCTCATTTAAATATCCTACAAATAAGATTCCGACTGAGTTTTCCGAGGCCCTCTCATAAACGAACTCGCACTGTTGCTATGGTGACATGTGGACATGATACAGTAATAAACTAGGTATCAAAATGGAGCTTATTGAACCAGGAGTCTGAAAATCACGCAGAACTCAAATCATCCAACTTATTACGTGATTCGGTGTGACGGCTCACAAATAAACATCTCCTTAGAAAAAACCTTTCACACGATGACGTTTTTCATTGAACACACTAATATAAACCTCCACCTTGTAGCTGCGCTAACGCCAGAGCTGCTGTTATCTGACCAATCAGAATCCAGAACTCAACAGCGCTGCTTTAAATACATTTAAACATACAAGTATACACGTCTCTATGATACAACATTAGAAATTTCTCAGAATCCAGTGCTGTACCCTTTTTCCATGTATTAAATGTTTTTCATGGTCGTGGTTAATATTCAGGCTGATTGACTTTGACCTTGTTGAACACTTGCTCATCCAACCTTACTGCCCTCCATTTTGGATCGCTCATCTCCGGAGAGCGAAGGTTATCTGTGCACCATCTTGTGATCCAGACCTCTGATTTCATTGGCTCATAATCAGGGAAAAACATCACCCGGATTAGCGATAACGTTGACTGTGCACGGGTCACATATTATGCTGATGCCATGGGTTTGTTACACTAGTTAACTCCGTCCTCATTGGTCAAGAGCGAGAGACTTTATGACTGTGTAGCATGAGTCATAAACTCATAGATTCACGTTTGAGAAGGAATAGACGGAGTGCAATAGTTTGTGCACCCTTAGTGTAAATGAAATCACCAAGACACATGTTTCAAGATATTATAGATGTAATTCTAGATATTATAGATGTTCCTTTATAATTCATATTCACAGGAAAAATTGAGCATGTGGTGTTATTATTATTACCTAAGCAACCTAAAACCCTGTTTCTAAGCGTAAGCACAACATAAATGTGAGCATGTCTTCACTTTTGTCATTTTTTGCTCCATTTGTAAATTATCATCTATTTTCTCCATTCCTTAACAACTATATCGTTTTATTTCTGTTTACAGCTCTGTAATGTGTGGTAAGTATTTTTTGCTTTATGTTCATGTCTGAAAGCTGGTTTGACTCGATCTAAACCAGTCTCCGGACACTGACAGAGTTTCACCATAAATAAAACTTAAAAGTCATTAAATACTGCGTTAGATGGTGAAAGTTATCTATATAGTGCTTTATCAAAATCTGGGTTCAGACCCCGAATGTTTAAACCAGAGGTAAACACAGCAATGAAAAACTACTTCATTTGAATCGTTTAACTAGAAATTGTCAACGGCGGATGCAAACGTTTGAGCTTGTCAAATAAAGTGTCATTAAAATGCAGATGGAAGTAGAAGTACATTTTTTGCCACCCACAAACCAAGGGGGTACAAACTTTTGCACTTGAATATATGACTATACATTCAAGTTGGAAATGCACAAAGCAGCATCTTTTTTCCAGAAATGCTGCTTTAAAGCTGTGACAGAAAAGCCATAAAAGACTAATTTGGATGTAATGGTGTTTTAAGTGGATGTAATTGATAGCCTCCCTCCCTCTCTCCCTCCCTCCCTCTCTCCCTCTCTCCCTCCCTCCCTCCCTCTCTCCCTCTCTTCATGTCTCTGTATCCCGTAGCTCAGCTGTTGGTACACAATCATTAACCTGGCCTGTTTTAGCTGCGATGAGGACGGGCGAATTGGCCATTGTGTACGCTGTCATCTTCAGGAAGTGAGGATTTCCCCCCGCTGTCACACGCTTGATGAGCGACTCTCTCTCTCTCTCTCTCTCTCTCTCTCTCTCTCTCTCATTCTCTGTCTATGTGATGGAATGTGTTTACTGTAATCCTGAAAAAACTGTGATACAATACATAACATACCGCACATATGGATAATACTCGACTATATCTTTAACATAATGTTTAGCATAAATAATAATGATATACAAATCAATACTTTCAGGTGTAGCATGTTATAATAATAAGAAACATATTTCCACACTGGATAAATTTATACCACATTTATGTAATGTTATAAATAAATAAATATATAGAAAATACCAAAAACTATTTTTTTCACATCTCACACTTAGTTTGCCAGCATCTAATTGTAGCTAGTGTGGAGAACCCAGACACCAGCTACACTAACAGGACACGGTCATTTTTATAGAGGACTCATTTTACAATAATTTGAGCTATTTGGCTTGTTGTTAGGATCAGTTTATATTGTATGTAGGAAGAAAAACAAACAGTTTTCAGACAGTGTTGTATGAAGCCCAGCTCATGAGCACGATTTAAGTAAAACGAGGGAACGTATTGATATCGTGGGAACGAATTAATCAAACATGGCCATGAGATATATATATATATATATATATATATATATATATATATATATATATGTTTTTTAGCGGGTCTCCGTAATTTTGCCATGTTACTTGCAATGCAAACACTTTAATGTTAGCTAGCATACAGCACCAAAAAATCTTGCAACTCCAACACGAGACTGGTCTTTAGTTATTTTTTACATATTTTATGCACTTTTTAACATTCTTGCTGTTTGGATAAATTCGTACCCCATTTAACTTCTTTTGTTATTGGTACATTTGCTATTTTGTTTGCAGTGCAAAAAGAAATAATGTAAAGTTTGTAGACATTTAGTCATACACGCATTGTACAGTTTATTTGATGTCATATTTGTGCACAATGATGACATAGGCTAAAAAAGCTATTCGTACGTTTTGGTAGCCTACTATGAAATGCGACGTGGGCTACTTCAGAACAATGCTGTTTAAATGCCAGTTACTAAATATGAGGTCCTGTAAATACTTTTATTTGGAAATAAAATGAAGTCTGACACACATCTGCTAGCAAGTAATAAACCGGTGACTCAGGATGATCCATCGACTTCTACGTAGAATAGCAAGTAACGCCGACAAATTTCCTTTTCTCAGTCTGTCCTGATGGACGGCCGTCTTTCTCCTGTTAGCTCTGGAATGTCGGCTGATTGAGATGCAGACTCCCCACACACACTCACACACACTCTATCAGCCTCATGCCGTGCGCCGGTTAAAGTATTAACCCAGCGGTGTTAGACAATATTGCTGAGTGGTGTGTGAAGCGCCGGGGATCAAAGTTATCATGTAAGGGGGAAGCAGCTCCATTGAGACGAGCCCATAGAAGCCGTCCACTCCGTCATGTTCCCTCCATTGGAAAGAGCTGACTAGAGCAGGTCCTTAGCCCCGGTCCTCCACCCACCGCTCCACTCCCTCATCCTCTTCTCATTTTTCATCCTCTACAGCTTCACACGTAGCGCTCTCGGCGTTTCTCAGGTTTAGGGGCTTTGACCTTGTTTTTTAGTTGAATTATTATTCACAGCAGTGTTGAATGCTGGATTCTGATTGGTCAGAAAGTTTATATCAGTGTGTTTATTCTAATAACTTATCGTTTCTATAGTAACAGCTCATTCGAAGGAAGTCATACAGTGGACACTCCACATAAACAGGTTTTTTGTAAGGAGAAATGTGTTTACTTAACAAAAGAGTCGTTCACCATCATTAAATGCAACTAGAAACAGATGGCCTTTTTTAATAAACACAAAATTGCAATCGTTGAAAAAATTGCTGTGACATAAGAGGAATAAAACGCTTCAGATCGTGCTGTTCCAGGAAAATAATCAACTTCGGAGTGTTAACATTAACACGGAATGGTTCAGGAATCGATTCGGAAATGCGACTCACTTGGTCTGTGGGTTCATCTGAAGTGAACTTTAATTACCTTACATTTTAAATCTGCAACTTGTTTCTTGTGTGTTCTTGTGTTGTTTAACACTTAATATTTATTTATTTATTTATATATCTATTCATAACACCTGATATCCCAATTCCTTACTCTAATTCACATCATATGAATTTAAACATTTTCTAACTATGACTTGCCTTCAAATGTACATGGATTGTCCGTGTGTACGAATAGCACAAGGAAAAAAAATTTATCAAATTATTTTTTTTTTAATAAACAAAAACTTTTAAGGTCAAGTTATAGATAACAAAACATATTAATATTCTTGACATTTAGGATCCACAATCATTCCAAAGTTTAGGACAATTCTGCTGGTTTTAGAGGTAAAATTCATCAACGATTAAAAATGTTTTTTTAAGAAAAGGTGCTCTTTGGAGTCAAAAATCTGTTTCATTTAATTTGGGATTTGTGTAGAAAGATATTGCAGAGACATGCATGGAGTGACAAACAGCCTACTGAAATGCTACACTAAAATAATAAGATTAATGAGTTATATCTATGATATAAAAGCTTATATTTCCTAAAAACCTCATTTCAGGCGCTGTGGCTTAAGGTTAAAATAAACTGAATTAAACTGAGAAAACGAAATGCTGTTAAGGTTTATGCGGTTATTTGTTATTAACTGAGAATCCTCCAGCATATGGAGATTTGTACATGTTTACCGAGACCCTGCACCGTCTCCACACTGTGAGTGTAGTTAATATGGATAATGTAATGCACGCTCGCACGCTGTACACAGATGGGAGCGCTGCAAGCGTCTGCCAGGAACCAGTGCCAGGAACGAGTGTGTGAAAACGTAGCACTGTAATGACATTTACAGCGGCGTAAACGGACACGTGCAGCAGGTTGCTTATGAGACATTATTAATGAGAGCTCGGTGAGGGTTTCCCCATCAATTTTTCATATGTGAAGATTCCATAAATACAGTTTGATAGAGAAAAAAACAATGTTTACTACTGCTCACATACTGACTGAGAAAGTTCAGCCATTTATTTTGGTTCATTTATGTAGAGTTCAGTAGCAACACCAGGGGCCTCGTTTATCAGCCGTGCGTACGCATAGTTTTGTGCGTGAATCTAATGTACACATCGTTTTGCTTGTAAACAGCATGTAAACATATTTTGTGCGTGAACCGTACGTGCAGATAGTTTTGAGCATTAACCGTGTGTACACGGACGTTTGTGCGTGAACTGTACGTAAGAATAGTGCTGAGAGTGACGCGTTAATTACCAGTCCAATTCATCAGCAATCAGAAGACGATTACAGACAAACAAAAGTCATTGCATTTTAATGGAGCATTACAAAAATGAGAGATATAGAAAATTTCATATTTTCTGTGATTAATAGCGATGATTCGTGCACCATGTGGTGAAAAAGGTCAGTTCTGATGAAAAGCAGATTAAGACGAATGAATAAACGAATTATTATTACATACCATTAGCTTGAAGGTTCTAAAGGTGCACAATGATTATATTATATTATATTATATTATATTATTTATTTATTTATTTTGGAATCTAGTAGATTTTTGATTCATTGTAGAATAAAGATTAAATTAATTTGTTTAAGTGATTTTTTTTCTTTCCTTCTGTCTTTCTTACTTTCTTTCTTGTTTATTATTTTTAAGATTTTTTTTTTTAACATTGACTCCTTTATTTAAATTACATCATCAATATCAGCTTTCTATGAGCACCTTCAGGAAACTTTTCACTCTCAAGGATGCATTCTAGACTTTTTTTGGCCTCTGCATGATATTCAAAACACACACACACACACACACACACACACACACACACACACGTACGCACAGACTCTGAAACAACGGCTTTGCACCGTGCCAGTGCGGCGGTAGTTAAATACCTGAGCAGGTTGTCACGCTCGTCACACCTGACTGTGGAAGTACACTACTGAGTGCAAAAACTGTACCACATTACATCACTGTGACATCACCCCCTTAAACTCATAGCTCTCCCCAAGAACCATTGTGTGTGTGTGTGCATGTGTGTGTGTGTGTGTGTGTGTGTGCGTGTGTGTGTGTGCGTGTGTGTGATAAATTATCAGCAGTGTGTACTATGCACTGTGTTAGTGTCTGCATTGACTCGGGGGTTTGTAAGGAGGGAGTCAGTACCACACAAATGTGCAGATGGGGTCTGTGTAATTTGTATGTGTGTGTGTGTGTGTGTGTGTGTGTGTGTGTGTGTGGATGGTGATAGATTGGTCTGGGAGAGCAGGGATGCAGATCCACTCATCAAGATTGATGTTCTGCCATTCGGCTTTAAGTGCAATTAAAAACCGGGGCCTGCTCTAGGCACCATCGTTCACGTTAACACCAAGGGGACTCGTTTTAAGGTGAAAGAGATGCGTTTATTCCCTCGCAGCTCGCATTATTCACTTCTGATTCCTTTTCGTTAAGCTATGTTTCTCTCTGCTAAGTCTAATAAACCTGCTAAGAGTTTATGAGAACAGAAAAGACATCAGAGTTTGTAAATTCCTCCGCTGATGAGAGTTTGTTTAGAGGTCAGGATTCACATCCTGTCCTTGGTTATTCTGTACTATCCCTCCATCACATCGCACCCTTCCTCCCTCGCTCCCTCGCTCCCTCTGCTGTGAAGCCATGCGCTGCTCCATGTCTATGTCAAGTTGTTAACCTCATGTCAGCAGCGGGTTTAGGCCGCCGTGATGGATGAGTCCATGCGGAATTTTTCGAAACGAAGTGAAAGAGGTGTGGCATGTTCTCTCTCTCGCTCTCTCTCGCGCTCTTGATTTTTTTTTCAGATTTCTCTCCCGTATATAGATGCTTCGACACAGCTGCACACTCCCTCAACACACCCGGGAGGCATTTATGTTCCTAATTAGTGCCTTGAGTTGAAGTCTGCGATCACATTCACTTGCAGAACTTGATTGAGATCATTTTCTGATACAAATTAAACATATCTTTAAACACATTTAGCATCCAGAAACAACTTAACGAGTTCTTCCTTAAAAGTTCTACATAGAACCCTAAAGCAATGTGTTTACTTTTCATCAAAATTCCAAGTGGAGCCCTTTTAGGAACCTTGTATCATTACAGAATGCTTCCTTGAGAAAAACTCATAAAGAATTTGAATCAGACGTTGGACACTGATGAACCTGGTGCCTTTTTAAAAACTCAGTCCTGTCAGTTAAAATTTTAAAAATAACGAAGTCGATATGATGATATTTGGCTCATTTCGAGAAATCGCTTCTTCTATGTCCTTTTTTTTTTTATTATAGAATTTGTTTTATTATAAAACTACTAATGATTCATTTGGATTAGATTTAACAATCTCTACAATGTTCCCTGATTCCAGATCTGCCATATTTCTTTTTAAAAAAAGCTTATTGTTTGTCAGCACTTTGCTCAGCTGTCTGTTCTGGATGGGAAGATCAGATTAACAAGAGGCCTACAGCTCTACAAACCAGAGTCCCTACATTGGTCACAATGACTGAGCCCATCCATCATGGCTGTCTTAACAAGCACTGGGGGTCTCAGGTCCAGATAAGAGCTGGTTAAAATTTAACCCGCAGGCTGCCTACACACTGAAGCCTGTGCCCTCTCCTCGCCCACTCATCCACTACCAGTGGTGCCCTACACGCCCTGCGCGCTCTCTACAGGCCCCGTGTGGGTGAGGGTCGGAAAGGTGGCGACATGGGGTGTGTTAACTTTGGCGAAATCATGCAAGGAAAACGGAAGCAGGCACGTGCCAGGATTTTCGGCGAGGTGGAAATATGGAACTGTAGGACCGTGTCCTGAGACTTGGTAATGATTATCTAAAGCAGCCTCAGGTGTTGCCTTTAACTATTACTCTTTTAAAACTCTTGGATGAAAATGGCTATCCTTGCTACTCATTTAAAGACAGTCTTTTCAAATAAATTCTTCCAACTTCAAGATTCCCTCCATCTGATACACATAATGAATCCCATCCCAAAGTTCTGGCAATATAATGGCAATAAATCTAATTCACAGGGATTTATATGGTTCTACATAACCAAACATGATAGTAAACAGATTACAAAACATGCTATTTCCTGTAAGGAGATGTTTATTTTACATGTATAGAAGGATTCTCTAGTGTCAGCACTTTGTAACAGTAAGTTTTCCAACATCTTTAGGATAGATCCTATGTTTTCTTTACTTATTAACTTCCAGAGAAAGAAAAAGGAGATGCTGGAACTAACTTCTTGCATGGCTGTTCCAGAACATTAAATGTAACTATAAAGGGATAAATATATAACAGTTGGTGGTTTTGAAGGAATACCACTTTTCAGGATTTGCTGTTATAGAAAAATAACAAACTTCAAAGTGTTAAAGTAAATTTGTCAACGAGTATTCTCCTATAAGAGCACATTCCATTTTATTGTGTCAGTATGTAAGGTTTAAGGTAAGCTGGTATGCAGATGACACAATACTGTACGTCGGTAAAAATCAGAAAGCTTTCTCACCTGCTGATGAAGGTCAGCTGCACACGTATCTGAGGTGTTGGTTCAATATGTTCAGGTCCACTAACGATGTCATCAATGAAGAAAACCATCAATCTTGTTTGCCGTGTGAATCACCAGCTTCGCCCGAGGCCCTGAGGTCGAGGAGGTTATGGGTTCATAGGGCGCTTTCGAGGGCAAATGTCCTAAAGGAAATATGCAGGAAGAGAAAGGGAAAGAATGGACAACTGTGGTATTATTATAAATGAGTTTACAAAATGTCAAAAAAGATGTTTATCACTCAACAATTCACATAAGCAATGTGGTTACACATGCTCATCTTATCCCATGTCTGCTCCACAGCACTGAGGTCATTCATGCTCTGCCTGACTTGATTAGTCTTGATGAATATGACTTGACCCCTTCATGGGTGAGTTAGTTATGGATTAATTTCTGCTGGATGACACGCACGCAACTCGAATGGTTCGCTGGTCGGTTGGTTGGTATGTAGATGGTGTACCAGAAGGTTTCAACAAGCTGGGTGGTGGGGCTCCAGCTGTCTGATTGCACAAACCTAAGAATCTGTCATGTGTCAGACCTTGTTTCCTGCCGGTCCACTGAGTCCCGATGACACAGAGTGGCTTCTCTGGCCTCGTTCATAAATGACATTAAAGAAATTGTGTTTGGTAAGGGTCAGACAGACATGGCAAGGGGAAGATCCATGGATCCAGCAATAGTTATAAATTGTTTATGACATTCTACTCAACCTCTGTATTTCTCTAATATACTTTAGCCTCTGAGAGGAAGAGCGAGGCCGTCTGGTGGAAAGTGAACACACTCGACCTGATCCTCCTCAGTGCCTCTGAGGCCAATGAGAAGCTCTTGAATATTTCAACAGGAGAAATGAACCACGGTCTCCCTGGACCAATCCAGCATGAGATTGCCCCAATTTGGGATTTACAACCCCTCTTGATGTAGGTATTTTACCGTTTTTGTGTCTTTAGTTGCCTGTAACAGGGGCCAGGGGAGCATTCTGGACAAATTTAAAACATAAAGAATAATTAAAAATAAATGCCGGGATTTCGTCTTCTCATATGTGCCTGATTTTCTTTTTTTTTAACAGCCCACTGATTCATTTTTAATGAGGCTCTGAATATTAACTGGGTTTGGTTCAAAGCGCCGTCTCCCATGAGTGGACAACAGATCCCTCCGCTTGGCTAATACGGGGTGGGGGGCAGTTTACAGAGGGTTCATATGTAAGGACTTGTTCTGGTCAATTACAATTACAATCTCACACAGCAGGGGAGGCAGCGCCTTCATTTGCTCTCTCTGTGCCGCCTATGGAAAAACTCAAATCTCTCTATGATAATAGGACGAATGTCGAGCAGAACGTTGTTGGGCGATATCATAAACAGTGAGCAACTTTGTCTCCTAGAAGCATAATAAAGTGTATTAACATGGACACAAAGCTTCTCCTTGTGTGTTTCGTTTCTTCGTAGGCCTGCAAGGCATCCTGGGACTTGGAGTCGAAGAGAAGCCGATC
The DNA here is from genome assembly GCA_030068235.1 of Notoglanidium macrostoma. Taxonomy (NCBI): domain Eukaryota; kingdom Metazoa; phylum Chordata; class Actinopteri; order Siluriformes; family Auchenoglanididae; genus Notoglanidium; species Notoglanidium macrostoma. Next base: position 950,579 of record JAQQZR010000015.1, read on the forward strand.
TCCGGACCTCAACCTCCTGTTGAGCTGCTGATCCCCCCTGTGCTCTCAGCCCCTTGGTTTTTGCCATGGAGCTTCTTGCTTCTTGGGAAGCAGTGATTAATGGGAGGCTGTCGTAGCAAACTCAGTTTCAGTCTGCTCTGTCTTACTTCTTTTAGAACATTTAGGATGAATGGGGAAAGATTTAGCCACAGCAGGAACACTTGTCCTAGCAGGCCTGATTGGAGAACCTGGTGCATAATGGAACCCCAGCTTGGGCCTTTTAAAATACAACATGTTTATGGCTACTTAGAGGAAATTGATTTGATTGTGCCCCAAACATGTGTGTTAACACCCTTGGCACTTTTATTGGCCATTTGTCTCCAGTGTCACAGCACAGCTGATTTACGCCTGCATCAGGCTCAGTGTGTGTGTAGGTTAGCTTGTGTATTTATGCATGATTGTGTAAATGTATAAGCACATGAACTCTGTGTGTGTGTGTGTGTTCTTATGTTTATAGCGGAAGGTGGTAATAAGCGATGCTCTGGAAGTGCACTTTAACTCCCTGCCACTCACAGAGGCAGCATGATTAACAGTACATTAGTGCAGCTGGGCCTCGGAGTAAACACACTCGCTCACAAATATTACCGCCTCAGAATTGATGTCTACACACACACACGCACACACACACACACGGTCTCTTGTGCTCACACTTCCTCCCAATAGACTCCTGCAATTCGCAAATGACAAGTGTGGGCTTCCGAACGTATTTCATTTGCTCATGCTTTCACATTTAGCTGGAAGGAAATTGTAAGTGCTACTTTTAATCATTATGTAAGGTCCGGAGGAATTATTGGATTGGATTTGGTGTACATGGTGAGGAACAGGACCTGTACACCTCATAAAGTTGTGACTGCAGGGTTCCACCACTGGAACAAGCTACACTGAGTGCTCGTGACTTTCCTTAATTCTGCAGTGAGAAAAACAGGTTCTATCTTAAGGGTCTTTTGGTTTGTTCCTCTGGGAAATCCTTTTAAGGGTTTAATTAGAAATCTATAACAGTTGTTGTCCCTTTTTGAGAAAGCTACAAGCAGAACCCATTGGCAACCTAGAACCCTTGACTATTTAAAGAAACTCTTTTTTCCTAAAGACTTAGAAGTAAGGTTCTGTATAGCACCTGTATGCTGAAGATTTTCCGATTGTCCCTCAGACCCTTAAAAGTTCTACACAGATCCCTATAACACTTTCTCTAGACTACGACCTTGTATTTGTTTTGCACAATGCTATTTCTTTCTGGACTACGACCTTTATTTCTAGATTACAGCTGTTAATTCTGAACTATGACATTTATTTTTGAACTATATATTTTATTGCCGATTTATGACTTTTAATCCTTGACTACAACTTTATTTCTAGACTATGACATTTAATACTGGATTGTAGTATTTATTTTTGGACTACAACTCTTATTTCTAGATTACAACTTTTAATTCTGGATTATGAAATTTGTTTCTGGATTATGACTTTTAATTCTGAACTATGGCTTTTAATTCTGGATTATGACTTTTAATATTGGACTGTGACTTTTATTTCTGAACATCATCTTTTATTTCTGGATAACAATTTATAATTCTGCACTACGACTTTTATTTCTGGATTACGACTTTTATTTACGTACAACAATGTTGATTTCTCAACCATTATTTCTGGACTCCTACTTAGGGAGCTTTTTTCCAGTTGTAGCACACAGACAGTTTTATAAAGCACTTGCGATGCCAGGACAGCGAGATGTAGCCGGGTTATAAACAGGTTCTCGTATTTACCTTGCATTCCGAGGCCACAGTTCATGTCCCAGACTAAATGTATTGATTCCAGGTTGAGCAGGACGATGCTCCTGTGCCAGATCTGATTCACTGAAAGCAGTGTGCATGAATTCAATTTCACTTCTCGCTGTCAAGTCCAATGTTGCCTTCTCACGTCCCTCATGGACCAATGTCACCTTTTAAACACCGAGCTCGGAGAGATGAACGGTTGGAAAGGAAGAACTGAGAGGTGATGAGGAGAAGAAATGAAGCTCACTCCTCATCCATCTCTCAGTGTTGGAGAGTGAGAATAAAAGATGCTTCACAGAGCTCCTTAATTCATGCAAATTGAAAAGCGCTATCGATTGATAATTGATTTATATTGATACACATGCGGCACGCTCCTTCTTTCTTTTTATCTTCCTTTCTCACCAAGACCCTCTCTCTCTCTTTTCTCATTTTGCTAAATCAAATTTATCTGTCAGCGCGTTCCTCACATCTACTCATCCATCAACTCCATCACATCACATCACCTCATTCAACACAAATTTTATGTCTGCATATTAGATATTTTCCACCATGAACTTATGGACAGCATTTTTTTAACGATGGGGTGACCCAAATAAGCTTTTTTTCTTTCGCTTTCATTTAGTCTAGCAATGAATGCAGCATTTTCTTGCATTGGATCTGTAAGATCCTACTAACATGAAACGACATGGATGTAAACTCTGTAAAGTAAGTATTTAAACACTCCATGTTTACATAAAGCTGTGACTTACAGCTGCACTTCTTATTTAAGTAATAATTAGCCATTAATGCAACATTTACCCAATTTTTCACTTTCATTAATGGTTAATGTTTTCTGAGTGAGGACCTTATGCACCATAAGAGAAAATCTGCACCTCCATCTGCAGGGGTTTCTTCTAGATTTAGGGGTTTCTCTAAATCTAGCAGCTAACTCTGCGTCTATAAGATAGAGGGCCCTCGGTGCGAACGCTAACCCCGCTCTGCAACTTTAAACCGTGTTGTTTTTATCACCGTGAGATCAGTCCGACTCCTGACTGCCTGTAAATCAGCTCAAACACAGGGACACTGTCCAGATCTCCACATATAAATCCTCTGATCTCTCCCTCAGTGAGTCTGATTTCCTACCTCTTTCCCCCTCAGGAAGGCCGAGGAGATAAAAAAAACATGCAAGACAGGATTAAAGGGAGCTAAGAGCATTGTTTGCATCCAGATAAATAAGCTAAACCAGGAGGATGTAGACTATACGGGAGGAAAGGACTAACTAAAAATGATTAACCAGTTTCTCAGACTTTGGTTCATCAAGCAAGACGAATAGCGTTCAAACTTTGACCCTTTACCCTAGGACCATGTGGGCATTTTTGCAAGCAAACAGAGAAAACAAATGTTGCTGATTGGCATGATGCATAAACCATACTTATCAACTTATTTTTCATAAAAGCACAAAGTATTCTTTAAATAATTGCAAATAGAAAAGCAGGCAGCTCTGAAGATTCACAGCTGTATATCAACGTGTTCCTTCTAATACATTATTTTTTCTATAGTGACAGCTTACGCTTGTGTGAAAAGAGTGATGTTACTCAATGACTGTGTGTGTGATTGTAATACAGTGAAGTGTTGATTAACATTTATGGAAGGAGTCTCCAGTGTTAGTGCTCAGGTGCGTTTTTGTTTTTAAACTTCAAGAAAGTTTGTTTACTACCTAGAAGGTATATACATATATACATATTCCACATTAATTGGTAAAAATCTGGACGCTAAATCCAAGAGATAATGTAAACATTTTCACCACAATCTCTTCTTTCATTTTTGCAGTTATATTAGCTTCCAATTTCAAATAACAATCATGTGCAAAGTTTTGACACAGTAGTTTTTGGACACTAATATATTATTTATTATCTCATGCCCATGTGCCTAAATAAAAGATCTCACTGATGAATAATCTGACATGCATCTTAGCCCAACATGGATGTCTGTGCTTATTGAGTTAAATAAATGGAACCCTAGTTTTTGAATACTAAGACACCATGACATAATCAGCCACAAAAGTTCAACCTGATACTCCTGAATGCAGTTAATTGCTTTCTAATGAGCTCTTTCAGTTGTGCTAATACGAATAGTTAGCAAGATTAGCGAGCACGGCATAGGGTGACGTTATCGCCAGAATGCGCCACTCGGGATCTGCCGATTGTGTAGTGATGATGTCATGCGAGGGTCTGTGGTTAGACCGGGAGCGGCGATTGGACTCGTCCTCGTAAACCAATCAGCAAAGATCGAGGAGTTCATTAAAGATGGTTAGCGCATGACGCTTATCGAGTTAGCGGTGATTAATTTTTAAGGAGACGGCCTAATGACACCATTATATGCGTATCTGTTGTCATGAGAGGACGTTTTGATAGATCCAGGTTTATTGGTTGGTTGGTGATCTCACCTGGACAGTTGATTGGCTGGCATTGACACACTTGTCATTGATTGGAAGTTGAGACATGTAGCGGTGAGTTGGTGGTGAAGGTTCAGTCTTAATGACTCAAAGATTTAAAATTTGAACCCCAAGACTTGCCAGAAAGGCACTGATGGACTTTTAACGCTTAAAAGCTCAGTTCTGGGCTTGGACTGGGTTTCTCCACATGTACAAAACATCGTAACAGCTCATTCACAAGGACTTTTGTACGGCTGCACATAAATGAGCTAAAATCCGTGAAACTGCGAAAAAACATGAACAGAGTTGGTGAAATTTTCTGTTAGGAGATGTCTTTGTGGTTTCTCAGTAACATGACAAGCTGCATTTCTTGTGTTATTAACTTCAAGGAAGAGAAAAAGGAGAGGCTGATGAGGGAATGATTGTTTATAGCTGCTATAACGTAAGAGACAACAGGAACTGACTCATTCCACAAAACAAGTCTGTTAGATTAATATGCTGTAAAAATTTCTCTATAGTTGTTTTTATAGGAAATTTTAGTAATTGTTTTGTTTTAATTCTGTTTCGAGTTGCTTTTTTCACTTGCCTGTTTTTAATGGACTAAGCACCTAAGGTGTTTACTTTTGGATTTGGGTTGGATTTAGAAAGATTTCTCGATGCGTGTCCTTCTAGTTGTTTTTTTTTTTTCTTTTTTAAGTTTGTTTGTTTTTAGTGTTTAGAAATTTGGCCCCTTTTAAATGAAACTGTTTTATTTAAATTTTTGCATTTTATTTACATTATTTCTATTTTTTTTTTTTTAGTTTAGATTAATTAAATTTTTCTTTCAAGTTGTTTCTATTAACCTGTTTTTTTTTATATTTATATTGGCTTTAGACGTGTTCAGCTTTTCTTGTTTATTCATTTTATATTTTTAAAAAGAGGTTAGGTTTAAATTGGTTTGCACCCAATATAGATTTACTGAAACTGACCCCAGACTTCAGTAGTTGTTATTTAAACTATGTAGCGTTCCTGGTGGAAATAAAATGCTGGTAGATATAATCTGATAGCTGCTGTTCAGTGTTTAATGGCCAGTGCTGCATTCCTGCATTTTTCATCCTCTGTCTCTGATGGAGGTCTAAAATCAGAGATAAACCACAGAACAGTCTCTTCCTCCTGCACCTCCGCTCCTCTTCCCCCTGCTGATTGATACGCACTGCTGCTGCGTATCGCTTCCCTGGACTATTTTGTTGGTAGTTTATTACAGGCTGTGGCTAAATGCTTTAAAAGCATTGATTTGTGTGAATTACAACATGGCATTGGGTTCTGTTTCGCCCATGTGGGAGACCAGAAGACAGATCTTGCATGTCTACATGTCATAACGCTCTCTCCATGTATATTTACCCCCACAGCTCCAATCATCCTCGCTTTATTGATTCCCACCCATAAAAGGTGTTTAATTCAATCTGAGGCAAGACGGAGAGGCGGCTTTTCTGTCGATAAGCGCTAAATCAATTAGAGCGGCTGGAGCCGTCTCGCGCCCACACACAGGTGCAAACTGCAGCATCCTGTGTGCATGTTTTACATGCTTTACTATGTTCTCCTTTATACCACAGTGCTACTGAATACTCAATTCTGATTGGTTAGAATGCTTGTTCTGTGTTATCGTTTCTATAGTAAGAGCTCAGACTTACAGCTGACGAGACACATGAACAGACTTAATAACATGCAAATCAATGACATGGTGAAGTTTTCTGTAAGGAGAAATGTGTTTATGTTAACATTTATGGAAGGAGTCTCCAGTATCAGTGGTAAAGCTGTAACGTTAAGTTTTCTGACATCTACTGACTGAGGAGTTTCTCAGTAACACGAGGTTTCTTAGTAACATGACTAAGAAAGCTGCGTTTGTTTGACTGGAACTAACTTGCTTTTCAGATGTCTCACCATGAATGGATAAAGCTTTAAAAATACTGACAAATTGCTGTGATATAAGAGGAATAAAACCCTTCAGGTTGTGCTGTTCTAGACAAATAATCAGTTCTGAGATAGTAAGAGTAGCTCTGCTTCATCACACCTTCACACCATCATTGATTAGTTCACAATAACAGCACCACACATTGTGTTTTATTCCTTACTTTAATGTTGTTTTGTATCCCGTTCGTTCCTTTATTGGCTTGTTTTTTGTCCTTTTGCTTCCCCTTCATCTATCTTACTTTCTTTTTCCCAGAGTCCCACTTCCTCTCTTTCAGTTCTTGCCACGTTGCACATAATGCGAAAATTTCAGGTGTTTGACTCATTATTAATGCAGCTGTCCCATGCCGAGGCCTCCGAGGACAATCAGGAGCCGTGATTGGTGAGGTTTATTTTAAAATGCAGGCTGATGATTGGTGAGGCTCGTTTGAAACACGGCCCGTGCTCGTCTCGGTCGTCCCACACGTTCCCTGAACGCTGAACCCTGGACGGCTCTCGCTGTGCAAAACAATAAACGGATGATGAAATAAAAACGCTCGATTCATCAAAATCAGCCCCCCTCCGACTCCACTGCCCAGCAAATTAAACAATATTTCATAATCACTCTACAAGCCTGACAATAGAAGCCAATTTGTAGCTAAAGGCACCTCCTAAGTGGGAGGAGTATGGGTTTACACAGACACACAGCAAGCGGTGTGGAGTTAATTACCAGCCCTGGACACGCTCCAGAGGACTGAGATGCTCCCGGCGTACCTGCCCAATCAACTGTCCTGGAACCGGACGCCCAACGAGTCTTCATTTATCTTGTCGAGTGTGTAGGACGGCTAATTACTTCCATTCCAACCCCCTTCAAACACACACCGTACAGCGCCTCTTCACTCTCTCAGACTCTGTGGCGCTGGACGACCGGGACAGAGGAGTCGACCAATTAGTCGTCCATTAGAGCCATCACAGTGCTCGCATCAGCGCCAGAGCCAAGACGGCTAAAGGGCCTAATAATCTGCTACGGGTTCATGGCTAAGGCTAATCCTCTGGGAGGGGATAGGACAGGAGGAGGAGGAATGGATGATGAGAAGCGGTCAGAAACTATTTTTTTGCAGCCAAAGATGTCAAGTTGGTGCAGTTACAGATGATTACAGACGATTACAGATGTCCTCCCTCTTCTGGGTCCAAAGAGGCCGGGGGAAATAAGAAAACAACAACTCAGGACAAGTCTCTTCATTACAGAAAATTAAGTTATTCTTGCTTAATGGTGCATTATGACAATTCATTAGGAAGTGGTGTGATGTTTTTGTTCGTTAAACTTCGCTTAAGTGTCTCACAGAAACACACATCTATGGAGACAGATTACGACCCACTCACACGAGCTATAGATTCAGAAATAATCAGCATGATGTGAGTTTAATTAAATGATGCTTCGCCTGTTCTCATATTTGTCTCTATTAAGTGACAACGATGGAGGGAAAAGAGTCGTTAACTGTCAGTGATGAGGAGGGATGGAGTTGGAGATGGACTCCTTCCTTGAACACAATTAATGACACTATAATCACAATACATGTCCCTTATCTGGGAGTGTTTGATGATACCGGAGCGACGGGGGGCTTAGATTGATAAGGAGGAGACCCAGCCAAAGAAATTAGCCAATTCTAGGTGCAGGGCAGCTGTTGTTGCATGATGGGTAATTGCGTCAGCGCTCCCCTCCCCCTGATTTTCGCCCCTAAAGCGGTTAGTTCTCATCGGGCGTCATCATTTTCCAGCGCCCCATCCATCTTCAACCTCCGATTAATTCTTTTCATTTCGGCGCCTCTCTCATAAATCCTGGCACACTTAATTAATTTCACTGGCAGAACGCGGGCCGCCATAAAAACAGAATTGTTCTCGCTCTCTCTCTTTTACAAAAAAATAATAAATCCCCATATTAATTATGCTATTTTACAGCGATCTCATTGAAGGCTGTGTTTCATCTTTCATAATTAGATATTCAACAACAACAGCGGGGCCAACAAAAGAGTCTAATTATGGATTTGGCGAAGGGCCGGGCGAGGCAGGATCGATGGGCCACTTTTATTATTGTTATTGTTGTTGTTATTGTTCCAAAGTGGTGGGGAGGGAGATTACACACGAAGCCTCGACGCCAGCATAAATCAAATTTACAAGGACCGTTTGTTGCACTGCAACTGCAGGGGTTTGGCGACTCCTTGGCGTTGGGACGTGACGATAGTTTGAGGTGAGTCAGGTCCTTTGAGTAAGACTTTGAGCCAAATCTCACACACATATCGTTAACGAATGAACCGCATTGGTTTCCTGTTTGATTAGTGTCACTTTTTGTGGTTTCTTAAACACACAGTTGTTTAAAACAGAGAAATTGCTGGTGAAATGGAAACTATGCAAGTGCTCACTTGTACCATCTAAACTCAGGACTGGATGTAGATCTGATTTTGCAAATATTTCATATTTCATAGTGTACATAAATTCCTCATTCCTTGTATAATTGGACTAATTCGCTGATTCCTAAAGATATCAGCATCTACAGAGCACACATACAAGTAATATTCTGCAGTTTGTGGGTAAAAGAATAAAGCTTGGCCTAACATGAGTACCACTGAAGGTTCTTCAATTGTCCCAAGGTTCTCCTAGAACCCTTTAGGTGGTTAAGAACTTTAAATTATCCTGTGAACCCTTAAAGAACCTTTGAAGAACTTTTGTAGCCAAGATGCTTGACAGACAATTTCGAGTTTGTACCTCACTTCTTCAAGGTTTCATTGGTTCCTAAGAGTTCTTAGTTAATTAGTTCTTATCTTAATTAGTTCTAATTGGAAAAAAGTCTGTTGTAGGGTTTTATATAGAACCTTGTTCTTGTGTGCCCCTGTTGTGTTTCCAAGAAACCTTGTTGCTCACAGTTAAAATGAAAACTACAAGCATTTAAGCATTTTTCAGAAACCCTGAAAGGTTCCACATAAACCCTACAACAAAGTGTTTCCCTATGAGAAAGTTTTCCATGCAGAATCCTTTAAGGAAACCAAGAACCCTTACTTATCCAGAGAAGCCTTAAAGAACCTTTGAAGGAAACTTTTTCTCTAAGAATGTACCAAGTACTAAGAGATAAATGTTAAACTCCTGACAGATTCTAGATATTAAGAAGAAAATAATGAGCAACAATTTGGAGTTTGTACCAAAAATGTGTTCAGATTCTGTTACTGCCTACATCACTTCCGCTAGGAGGTCAAAGGTCCCTGTGCAGTTATATTAAAACATTAAACCTGCAACATACCTTCATAATTTTCTTGCACTCCAACTGCATTCATCGGTGCTCCTCTACATTTATTTCCACCATGTCGTGCTGTTACCAAAACAACCTCTGCGCCAAGCATTAATGAAGTATTTTCCTGTTACGACCGTGTTGCGGACGCATCGGGACACATCAGGGTTTATACTACAGAAGGTATGAGGTCAGATGCGTCCCAGACCACCTCGGCAAGTTGTTTGAGTGAATGCGTCTTGAATGCGTCTTGGAGGTCGTTTACACTGGTATTTAGAGCCGTCCAGTTGTGATCAGATCACCAAATACGCATTTTAATACCAAGTGCAAACAGGGTCAAAGCCAGTCGGCTTGCTTGAGTCATCTCGGCTCCCACTCAGAGTGATCTTGGTTCCTAATGGTTTCTAATGGTTTTTAATGGTTCTTGACCTAAAGACCTTCCAGCAAGCCAAAAAAATGTTCACCCTGACAGCTTCCACTGGAAAGAAAGTGAGTGAAGTCATTATTTGTAATAATGACTAATAATTGTATAATTGAGAATGATGTTTAGTTAGCTAGTATCTTTAATTTCCACAATGGAAATGAGAAAAAGCCATCAGGAATATCAACATTTCTCTCAGATGCTTTGATAAATGACTAAGATAAGACTTTGTATTACTAAAATGACACTGCAGTCGCACTTAGCATCAACAGCAGGCCAACGTCCATGAGCAAACTTGTAATTGTGACAGTTCCAAAAAGGCAAATAGCAAAAGAGTGGAGTATTTATGTATGATTTTAAATAGTTTTTAGTCTTTGAATGATGCTTTGGTCCATAGTTTTTCCAAATAAATAAATACCAGGGTGTTAATTTTAATTTCTCAACCAAGACTGCATCATAGTCCCATCAGAATGCGATAAGTCCAAAAGGGTTAACTTCCAGAAATCATCCCCTCTGGCTTTCCAATGTCTGCTTCTGCCATTTCTGCTCCATTTCCTGTTCCTCCACTTTCTTCTCCTCCTCATCCTCCTCCTGAGATCCATCTTTTCATTCCTGTTCCACAGTGAGGCCTTTTGAGGGATTCTGGGGCCAAAAATTACTCCTCTGGTTTAATTGGCATTATCATTTTAGCTTTCTGACAGAGATGGATCACTGCTAGCCCACCAGACCACCGCTGTCAGGAAGGGGGGTCTAAAGGGCTGTGAGGGAGAGATAGAAAGAGGGAACAATGAGATGATTCTGTCTACAGGTGAGAGGTTCCGAGAGCAATGAACCAGAAAGTGAAACTTTACTACAAAGTTTTAATTCAAAGTGAAATATGTGGGATTGTGTACAGTTACACCATATGTAGCTAAAAATATATAATATTTTCATTTTTTTCTGACAAATTTCCATAATCCCCCCATTTTTAACTTCTATTCAAAAGCGTTTCTTGATGACATCTTTTATAAAGGTAGTGTTCATAAAGGGCTACATAACACCAACATCAGCACTTCATGGAAACTGAAACTGGAACATGGAACTTCATTTGTAGCTTAATTTTTTTGTAAAAATGAGTGAAACCTGAAGAGTGAATGAAATATAGGAAGGAAGAGAGAGACAGTATGAAAGATGGAGTAAAAGTGAAAG
>JAQQZR010000015.1:984025-989025 GCA_030068235.1 Notoglanidium macrostoma
CAACAACAACAACAACAGCAACAATAATAATAATAATAATAATAATAATAATAATAATAATAATAATAATAATAATAGCGCGTGCACGTTTATTAATTGGCTTAATTATGGACAATATGCAAAAATAATAAATCAGAGGAACATCCAGGCGACTTTATAGGTATAGATCATAAATCTTAGACTAGTTGGTATGTGTGTGTGTGTGTGTGTGTGTGCTGATTGTGATCTGATTAATTATTTATTCATTTTGTTATCACCTATAGGCATGAAAGAATTTAAAAAGGTGCTGAATGTGAAAGTTCTTATAAAATAAAAAAAAATTATAATTTCTTTATTGTTCATTTTTTAGGCTTGAGTGAAGAAACTAGCAAAACGTAGATCTGCACATAGACAGAAGGATAAATAAATATTTATAATACACTTAAGATTTTAGTCTAGTGTTTAAAGTGTGTTTAGAAGTATTTTTCACGACATTACAAACTAAACCAGTCCCGCTTGGGGGGGGGGGGGGGGGTATTTCTGAGGCAGTAGAGAGCAGGAAGCACAGAGACGGGAGCAGGGGGAGTGGTTATGTAAATCAGGCGCTCTGCTGTGCCTCTAATAGGCCTAGAGAAGGACTCTCGGGACACGCCTCGAGCGCTGACGTCACAGGTCGCTGTGACTATAAAAATACGGGCCAGCTTTCGGGCCGAACAAGAGTCCCGCGCACGAGAACGCACTGAGCTGAAAGGTGGAGTAGGAGGAGGAGGAGCGCGAGAGCCCCGTTCCAAATAACGCACGTACGCACACACTCACAAGCGCACGCGACAGCAGGAGGAGGAGGAGCGCACGAGCCGATTCCAGCTCATAAGCAGGCACGCGGAGGAGGAGCAGGCGCGCGCCCGCCGAGTTCTCTCTCTGTCTCTCTGCGGTGCAGAGCTGGAACACAAGAAGAACTGCTTCTTCTTCTTCTTCTTTTAAATCCTTTTATTCTTTATTTTTTCCTTTCTTTTCGGATTCGCTGGCACACCGGAGGGACTGGAGCCCTTTGTGTTGTTGTTTTTCCTCGCGCGCGCATTTTTTTAATCCTATTTATGATTCAAGTTCAACTTTGCGAAAGGACCTGAGATTTGTGCACTGACTTTTTTCTCTACCTCTGTTTTTTTTTCTTTTCTTTCTCCTTTTCCTTTTTTCGCCGCCCTGCTGTAGACTGTAAACGCGAAAAGAAAGTCGGCACACCATGCAGCTCGTGCACCTCGCGACGTCTGTTCTCGTGCATTAATCTTTGAAAAGAAGAAAAAGTTCCGTCGTGCTGATTTTTTTTTTTTTTTAAGTTTTTCTCAAGCATATTCTCCCCGTGTCGGTGCATGCTACACGGTGTAACAGCGGAGGACTTACACACACTGTTGCATGCGATTTGAGTAGCAAGAAGAGCAGCAGCAGCAGAGGTGCGTTTTTTGCCACGCTCACGTACACGCACAGCAGCGGAGACGCGATGAGCACCGAGGTGCTGCCCACAAGCCCGCTCACCCTGGTGGACTACGTCAACGACTTTGACCTGCTCAAGTTCGACGTGAAGAAAGAGGCGCTGCACGGAGTAGTGAACGGCGGCGGCGCGCGCGCGTGCCCCTCGCGCGTACAGCAGCCCCAGGGCTCGGTGTCGTCGACTCCGCTCAGCACGCCGTGCAGCTCCGTGCCCTCGTCGCCCAGCTTCAGCCCCACGGAGGAGCACAAGAGCAACCTGGAGGAGCTCTACTGGATGCCCGGTGGCGGCTACCCGCAGCACGTCGACCCTCACGCGCTCGGCCTGACGCCCGAGGACGCCGTGGAGGCCCTGATCGGGCATGCTCCGCCGCCGCACGTGCAGCAGCAGCAGCAGCAGTTGCAGCAAGGAGGTGGTTTTGAGGGTTACCGAGCTGCCATGCATCATCACCACCATCATCACCATCCTCACGCGCAGCACCATCCTCACGCGTACGCAACGCTTCAGCCGCATGCAGATGACCTGCACACGCAGCAGCAACATCCTCATCAGCACCACAGCCAAGATCCGGACAGCCCGTCTCCGACCTCTCCTCAGCTGCATCACCACCGCCATCACGCGCAACACAGCAACCATCACGACCATCACGCTCATCACCACCACCATCACGGGCAGCAGCAGCACCACAGTGGCAGCAGTGGCAGCGCGCTGAGCATCCTGGGCGTCGATGAGCGCTTCTCCGATGATCAGCTGGTCTCCATGTCCGTACGCGAGCTCAACCGGCACCTGCGTGGCTTCTCCAAGGACGAGGTGGTGCGCCTGAAGCAGAAGAGGCGCACGCTCAAGAACCGTGGCTACGCGCAATCCTGCCGCTTCAAACGCGTCCAGCAGAAGCACATTCTGGAGAGCGAGAAGACGCAGCTCCTCAACCAGGTGGAGCAGCTCAAGCAGGAGATCGGACGCCTGGCGCGGGAGCGGGACGCCTACAAACTCAAGTGCGAGAAGCTGACATCGGCGGCCGCGGGTTCGAGCGCCGGAGCGGGCGGGTTCCGCGAGGCGGGTTCCACCAGCGACAACCCGTCTTCACCTGAGTTCTTCATGTGAGTTCCTTCTCCGGTTCCCTCTCCGTCCTCTCCTGTGCTGAAGAGACTACGATACTAATCGACATTATATCATGCTTATTATACTAATAACTTACAACAGCAGCTGTATTCTTCATAATAGAAAGAAAAATAACCCACAATAATAATAATAATAATAATGATAACAATAATAATAATTATAATACTCTAATCATCTCCATCCATGAGCAAGTTTTTAAAAATGACATCGTTTTTGTTTTCAATCAAAATTAGAGGTAGAGGGGTTTTTAAAAATGTGTGGTATTGTTTTGTTTTTAGACCAGAATTATGCAAGTACAATGCAAGTTTTTCAGTTTTTATTTGTTTTTTTTTTGGAAAGTAGTTGGTATTAGATAAACAGCACACACACACACACACACGCGCGCGCGCGCACCCTGACTTTTTTTGATAGCAGAAAAAAATCTGATCCCAATGTTGAATGAAGACACAGATTCCAGACCCGTCACACGCTGCGTGTTTATTCAACACTGTAAGACATTTTTGCAGTGATTTATTTCTTTTGTCTCTTTGCTTTTTAGAGCGTTAACACCCTTCTCAATTGTTCAGGACGGAAAAAAAAGACGGTTGAGTCAATACTGATGCTAAGAAGAGAGAGCAAGGAAGAGTGAGAGAGAGAAAGAAAGAGAGAGAGAGAAAGAGAGAGAGGACCTTCGGACTTTGTTGTTTTCTTTGGACTTCTCCCTCTTGGGTCCAATATGTCAACTTTTTTGAGAACAAGACAGTATGCAAAACTTTTATGCAACATCTCATTGGTTTATTGCCTGCTTGGTTAAATAAAATAAAAATAAAAAACCCAGATAAATATACTGCATTAAATATTAATCCTGCATGCTGGACATGTACGGTAATAATTTCTATTTTGTACTTCCTTGTTTGTTTTTTCTTCTTCGTGTATCTTAAACAGCATGTTGTTGATCTTTTTTTTCCACTTTCTTCCCATCGATGATGTTTCTGGGACTTTAGACATGAACCGGTGGCCACATCACCAGTTACGACGCCGTTCATTCGGGGCTTGTAAATACGTGCAGCGGCAAAAAAATTTGCTAGATTAAAAAAAAAAACAAAAAAAAAAAACGGAATGAGTTGAGCAGAGCTTTTGGGAACTTTTTACGTTTAAAGTTTTTTTTATGATTTTGGGGCATTTTTTTTTGCAGTTGCATCAAAAATCAGCCAAGTTTGTATATTAAGTGCACTTTTCTTTGGATTTTCTTTTCATTTTGAGTGTTTTATTTTTATTTGCAGACCGCCCTCAAGGAAGACATAACAAAGATACACTCTGTGTTCGACTCGATACACTTTACGTTTGCGTCACAAGGTCATGCAATAAAAAAATTTTTTACACAAAATGCACGTTTCACACACACTCACACACACACACACCTTGAAATTCCTTGAGGAGCAGTTTCCCGCTCTGCAGATGCCGGAGTAAAGCACTGCGTGGTTTTTACGCACCAGAGCTGCTCGTGTTTCCTTTTTCATGTCGACTTGTAGCAGGAAATGCAGTTTTGTCACGTTGCATAATCCATGCCTGTTATATAATCAGAACAAATATCTACAAGTCTCATCATTTTCTGCTTTCAATATTTTTTTATTATTATTATTATTTTCCTGTCAGTTTCATGAGCTGAAAATCTCCAAAAGTAAAACAAAATCAAAGCAATTATAATTCTAACAATTTCCTAAGAATCAGGGTTTAAATTTTTTTTTTTTAATTATTATTTTAATTTTCTTGTACCGAGTTTGAGTGATCATTGTTTAATGTTTTCCTGTATTTTTTTTCTGCCGGTCAGTAAAAAAAAGGGATTCAGGTTTTGCAAAATCTCAAAATGAAAAAAATGATGTTATGTTATGTTTTTATTCATGTTATTATTTGTGTTGTTTTTTTCTCTATTTTCTGAGAGTCTGGTTCTGCTGGCCAGATGCATTATAGTTATAGTTACGGTTTTATTTTTTAATGATTAAATTAACAGAACTTGTCAGATCATATTGAATAAGAGCATGGTGCTTGCATTTAAGAATTATTGTTAAAAAAAAGAAACAAACAACAAAAAAAGAAAGAAAGTCATGCATTTAATCGTGTTTAGTTATTTTTTAGTTACTGATTCAACTGTGTTGAAATCAAATCTGAAACTGCAGCAGCGGGTTGTTGTTCTTTTGGTTCATTTCCTGTCTTAATGCAAGGGGATCAATTTTCAATCCTGTTTATATATAAAATAAATGAGAGAGAGAGAAAAGTTGTTAAATTTGAACTTCCATTCAGGCTGGTTTCTGTTTCATCTTAATTTTTTTGTTTTTGTTGTCGTTTTATGGAAGAAAATGGTTTCCTATTTTGCTTATTAAAGTCATTGAAATGGCACATTTTTTGTTCTGGTTGTTTTTTTGGACGAATGGTTCTG
>JAQQZR010000015.1:994025-997535 GCA_030068235.1 Notoglanidium macrostoma
ACATCAATGGGAGGAAATCAATTAGACTCACCGCTGCTTTTGTTTAATCATCCTTCAAATTGGTATCGATCCTCCGGAGCCGCATCCTCCGCTTCCTCGTTACAGCCGCGCTCGGCTCTCGGCCCTCACATCCGCTCGAGGTGATCGTTGTCTTACTACGATCTCTATTTCTTTTTCACACAGAGCTCAGGTAGGGGCCGTGATAATAGAGTTCCAATTGAGTCTATGTGCTTGTGCTAATTGTTCTTAGTTAGTTGTTTCTATGGCAACACATTAAATCAATATACTAATGGCTAGAATAGCTAGCCGTTACTGGTTTGTTTTAAAATAGTAACCTAAAGTTCTACAACTGTACACAAGTCATGATGGTAGAAAATGGGAGTGAAGGTTTGCTGGATGTCTGTGGAGTTTAACTGAGTAAAGTTCTGACAATAAACTGCGGAATTTTTTCTCACTTTTCAAAAACAATAAAAGAAAATCAGTAAATTTTGTAAATGCACATTTGAAATACTTTTAAAGGTCATCATTCCTGTACTTCTAACATCAAATTTTAGGTAAATTCCTAAGATTTCTAAAACATGCATTGCATGCTCGCTAATTTAGTTAGTGTCCTTACCTCGATAACTTGTTTAAAAGCCAATATGAAATGGCAGAATTTGTTCACAGCATTTAAGTTCAGCATTTACAATTGGATAAAATGTATAACAAGTTTTCATGTAACAAGTTTACAAGTATAATGTCATCCGCAGACTCGCAGCTTAACTGGTGCAGGCTAACGTCTGAGCTACCTGGCTAACACCAGAGGACTTTATACACGGAGTGCTAAACAGGAAGTGCTGCTTTTTGATGCACCTCACAGGATGCTAGCATTAGTCACGTTAATGGCCTCTATTGTGTGTTGGAAAGTGAATTATTGAATGCAGCCATTAATAAATAAAGTGCGTTGAGGGGACAGGGGATGCATTTCATCTCTCTCTCTCACACACACACACACACACACACACACATTAAACAAAGTGCACTAATTTCTTCACTGTGATTGTTGAGTGTCTTTAGCAAAACTAAAGCTTGACTGCAGACTACAGTGATAACGTTAACGTTAGCCTAGCAGCTTAGCTGTTCCTTCATTAAGCCCGATAAGCTATTGTAACATGAGCTGTGATTTTCTATAATGTTAGCTAGGCCAGTTTTATCACTATAATATTTTGCAAAAACGTGCTATAAAAAGAAATAAGATTTAACATTTAGTTAACATTTTAGATTAGCATGATGTGTTAGGTTAGCATTTTGTGTGTTAGGATAATGTTTCATGTGATAGTTTAATATGTGTATGTTTAATAGCATGCTGTGTATCAGGTTAAATTGCTAAAGTCTTATGTTGCCCTTAGCATAATGTGTTGTGTATTAACATGTGTTTTGTGTTGGGATTAACAGTTTGATGTTGTTGTGTGTTAAGTTAGCATGTTGTGTGTCCGGTTAGCAGTAAGTTAGTATGTTGTGTATCCAGGTGCTGGTTGTATCGAATTTTTGTCCCTTACCTCATCACTAACCACTGTGTGAACATGGCACACACTCACACACACGGAAATTTAGGAATTCTAACACAAACTTCAAACACACACACACACACACACACACACACACTATTTGTCAGGGCTTATGATGAACCGCCATTTTATTGTCCTCAATCAAATAGCTGCGTAGGGAAACTAGGCCTGAGGGATGGACTGCAGCTGTGAGACGGATAAAAGTGTGTGTGTGTGTGTGTGTGTGTGTGTGTGTGTGTGTGTGTGTGTGTGTGTGTGTGTGTCTCCGGTTCTGCATTTTATTTTGGAGCTGTTTTTAGATTTCCTCATTCGGAGTTGCCACAGTCGTTCTCTCTGCCAACATCTGCAAGCGGTTTGGAGACTTAAAGCGGTGAGAGTGAATAAAGAGCGAGAGGAACTCTCACATGGACAGCAGAGATTCACCAAAAAATCCTGAGGACTCCCTTCTGCTTTAACACTCTCTTTATCTCCTCTAATGATGTTTATGTCTCTCTCCCTTTCCTTTCATCCTATCTTTATCCTTTGCTTTTTCTCTTTTCTTATTTCCACTTTAGCCTGCTTCTGTTTCTACTTCTGATTTTCCCAATTTTATAGCATCCAATTTTAAACCTTTGGACTAACAGGTACAGAGGCCACGCCTCCTTCACTAAGACTGACAACCAGAGAACAGAAGCCACGCCTCTTTCACTGGGGCTGATAGGCATACAGGCCATACCCCTTATCTGATATTGGACCAGGGTCCACGCCTCCTTCAGCACTCTAAAGCAAGTCTATGCGTTTCGGCCTGTAGTAGGCAGCCCCAAGCTAAACTGTTGGCTATTAACTTTGCTTACTTGTTAGCTACATTAGCCTCATAGCTCCAGAGCAGCACAGTACTTGTTAATAATCTTGGCCATCTATGTAGTATGTGTGTGCGTGTGGTGTATGCCCACTTTCTGAGTAATTGAGCTAACGGTTAGCATGAGGGGATTGACCCAGATTGTGTAAGTGGCATCACAAAAGAGGAGGTTTGAAGGGATTACACCGTTTATGGGGATTATGAAACGTACACACACTCCCTGTTTGAGCTAATGAGGTACATCCCGCTGTGATATTTACACATGGCTAAATGCTAACAGGTGTCAGAGCTAAGCTCCAATCCTAGCCTTAGTGCTTTTCTTTACAGCTGTTTAAAGGAACAGTTCAGCCATTTTGTTCAGTGTTGCTCTTCACACAAATCTATTTGACTTGCTAAGATGTTAGTTTCCTTTAGTTTTGTACTGAAGAGCACAAAGATAATTTTACTAGCAAGTAATACAAATATGACTAGTTCACTTGGCCTACAGTTGCACTAGAACACATGTTTGTTGGTAAACTATGATTAAAAATGATGTGATTTCTGACTGACTTGATCTCTATCAAGATGTGGCTCCATCATATCATTAGCATTTTGCGAATATTGTTATTTACAGTATTAAATAGCGGTTAGAGTTACAAACCTGAGGTAAAAGATAATGCTAACGTCCCATTGACAGTAAAATGTGATGGTACACACTGTTAAATGTCATAAAAAGTTTGTTTACATGTATGATTTTTTTCCACGTTAGCGTAAAAGCATTTTTCATGCTGAGTTGAAATCAGCTCTCTTTGTACTCTAATATTATTTTAAAATGAATCATTTTATACAATTAGCAGGGAGATTTCTGTATAATGTATGATGAAATACTGTAGACTGTTATTAACAGTCATTAACATTAACTGACATATTAGCTAAACATAAATGGGCTAGTTAGCTTGCTAATACGCAAAGAGTTGCTAGTTAGCATTTTGTCAAGGTGTATCATTGGAGCAGCTAAATAACTCATTACTCCTGTAAGGTCTTAGGTGTGAACTACAAGAGAGTTATAATGTCCTGCAGTTAGTGTGTGTGTGTGTGTGTGTGTGGGTGTGTGTGGGTGTGGGTGGGGGGGTGGTGGGGTGGGGG
>JAQQZR010000015.1:1023871-1031371 GCA_030068235.1 Notoglanidium macrostoma
ATATACTTCTGTGAATCTGCTTTGTGACAATGTCTGGTGTTAAAATCGCTATACACATAAAAATTGAATTGAATATTGTAGACTGTTTCTGTAATGCTAGTTCATGAGTTTATTTAGGTCTTTTCTAGCTTTTTGTGAAAGCTACACTTATTCAAGCTTTTGTGTATAACTTAGTTAAATAAGTTTAATCATTTTAAACTGTAACTAACTGTAAATTATTTCACATTTCAATAATTTTAGCTTAAAAAGTACAAAAGGTCACAAAAGCAAAACAGAAAAAAACAAAACAACAGCAACATTTCATTTTAGTATATCATTCTACTTCAGAGTTTTGTCCTATTATTTTGTGCTAACTGTAATAACCCTGCTAACCCCTCACCTCACGTGTAATTTACGACTCCCATAAAATTGTGCTTGTAGCAACAAATATTCACGTTTTTAATATTTTCAGTGACCTTTCTGAGTAGTTAACGTGGTTTTATATAGCATGGTCTCTATGGGGAACGCGCGTCATACGTATCGTTTTATATTCATGTGAACAAGGCTGTTTAGCTCATTAAGCTTCTTAATGGCATAAAACAGTCTCATGAGTTTCACTCAAATGTGTGCATTTTTAAATTCCCTCGAGTTCAGAGAGACTGTGTCATAATGCAGAGATTCTGAGACAGAGTGTGTGTGTGTGTGTGTGTGTGTGTGTGTGTGTGTGTGTGTGTGTGTGTGTGTGTGTGTGTGTGCGCGCTCCTGCTCCTGCTGTGCAAGGCGTTGTGTGCTGTTTACACACGCCGTTCCCCAGCGACGTTCCCCACTGAGTATAACACACAAATAAGTTCAGTGATCCAGGAATACAAACAGAGCAGTTTGTGTGTGTGTGTGTGTGTGTGTGTGTGTGTGTGTGTGTGTGTGTGTGTGTGTTGTTTAATCTCACTGAGCTTATCAAAACACACACACATCAAATCTACCCCAAATATTGTAACCGTTTGTGGTATTAGGAGGGTATTAGCTGATCGGCTGTGTGCTAATACACACTCATAATTCATGTTCTTTTAAATAATTTTGAGTTTAATTTGTTAATGAAATTAATACCATTCTACAGACATAAGAAGAAACAATACAAAGCCCAAGATGACTTTATCTTCAGGTTTAGCTTCAGAGGTAACAACTACAATTTTAAAATAAGATCCCCTTAAAAATCTCATTTTCTTAAAGTTGCTAAAATCATTTCTGTAAAAGGTCATTTAAAAAAAAATTCATTGCCTTAGATATTATCAATAAAGTTCATGAAACATCTCTATACCCTTCCCCTGATTAAAAATGCCACAGGCTATGAATATGCAAACTACTATCCTAAAATTGCTAACACTAGCTAACTTAGCAGAACGTAACAGGCTAACTGTTTGTAAATTAACCCATAGTGTCGCATGTGGACATGATGGAACTTTAGCATCTCCATTTTACTTTGTAATTCTCTAATAATACAATGCTTCCATAACAAACACCAAATATTAGCTAAGCTACTTAGCTAGCAAGCGCGGAGAGTCCGCAGCTACAGTTATCAACATACTAGGGCACTAATTTGCATATTTAACAGTGATTTGTCCAAAGTTGTACTGCTTTTACCCGGGTTGTGGCCAGAACGCCGCTTCATCACATTCAATTTTGTGTGATTTAAATTCCAGTTCATTAAAAAAAGCATCCACTGACATTTAGCTGTAGCCAGAGCTAAAATTACTCAGCTGGCACATTATAAGGATGAAAACATGCTGTTGTAGGAAAATCATCAAAGTCAAAGAGGTGTGATGTCACAGAGTTACTGACACCACGCCCACGGTGAACTGCCTACAACAAGACACGTTTTGTATGTCTGAAAACACACTTGCATATACCTCGTCTACCAATCTGCACACTTAAGTTATATCAGCTCCGTCCTTTCGTGTGTGTACGACGTGCACTCGAGGGTTACGCCCTCATTTACATTTCAATTCAAATGAAAAACCTAGAGGTTGATGATGAAGACTTGCTTCTATCAAGAGGGATCAAGGTTCAAGTGCGGGCCATGGCAGAGATCAATACCTGTCTGTGTGTGTGTGTGTGTGTGTGTGTGTGTGTGTGTGTGTGTGTGTGTTAAAGATATGCATTGAGAGCCTCATGAAGCCTCTAGACGACACTCGGCTGTGGTTATTTGGGGATTTTGCTTAGGAGGCACAGCTAAGCACATTCCCCTTTCACTCACTTGTGCACAAGGTGAAGCTTGGAACAGCACCAGTCTGTTGTTACCTTTTTATTAGGGTTGGATAATTCCCCCTCCCCCCAACCTGAAGATGGTTTTCTCCCTGTGGAAACGGTGATGTTGTACCCAGCACCCTCATTTTAAAGCTAATTTTACCCACTCTATATCACCTGTTTTCAGTTACGAAGTCATTTCTATGCCGTGTGCCCTTAAATCACTTACGCTGTAGCTAACAATGCTTCCATTACAGTCTCGTAATGCACAGCATATAAATAACATCTTCAAACACATTCTGTAACCATATTTATTTATTCATATATTTTGTATTATTGCAGTAACAAGTTTAAAAAAGTTAAGTAAAAAAAAAGCGTCTCCGAGGGAGCAGATTATTGCTCGTTCACAGGGACTTGTATGGTTAGTGCTTTACATAATGATCTAAGATCAAAATTAAAAATGTGGTGTTATTTAACTAATGTGAAACAAGGGAAAGGGGTGGGGCTTTAATAAGTGAGATAAGGGAAATGGGCGGGGCTTTTATAAATGGGACAAGGGAAAGGGGCGGGGCTTTAATAAATGAGATAAGGGAAATGGGTGGGGCTTTTATAAATGGGACAATGGAAAGGGGTGGGGCTTTGATAAATGGGACAACAGGAAAGGGGCGGGGCTTTGATAAATGGGACAACAGGAAAGGGGCGGGGCTTTGATAAATGGGACAAAGGGGAAGGGGCAGGACTTTGAGAAATGAGATAAGGGAAAGGGGTGGGGCTTTGATAAATGGGACAAGGGAAAGGGGCGGGGCTTTGATAATTGGGACAAAGGGAAAGAGGCGGGACTTTGAAAAGTGAGATAAGGGAAAAGGGCGGGGCTTTGACAAATGGGACAATGGGAAAGGGGCGGGGCTACCACAAGGGTCAGTTAACATTAGAGAGTTCAAACACCATCAGTTATTCCAGATTTATTGGTTAATTGGCTCAGCTGCTGTTTTTATTGGTGCTCATTTGATATATTTTTGAGCAGTAACTTGGAGTAGCGATTTTTGATGTTAAAATGTGTAGCTCCTACACTTGAAGGTCTGAAATACCGCATTAATTATATGTTTGTTAAATGTTTATGCAACTACAAATATTATGACAACTTTGAGTCTTTTTTATTAAACCGGATACCAAAAAATGATTAGTTTTTACACAAGACAGAAAATCCATCTAATTCAGGGGAAAATGTTTGTGTCTCACTGCTGTGTAAATTTACATTTCAGACTCACTAATGTAAACCTCGATTAATATACTTCATGTAGCTGAGGTTTTGGGTTACAGTATCAGACTTTTGTAAACTTCATTACGGGGAAGCATCAGTGTCTCTTACAGACATTCATGTAGCGGCGTGTGTGAGGACGGCCAAGCTGGTGAAACCGCAGGGCTTTGGCTGGGAAACAGGAGGAGCTGGGATGTGTCCTCTGTGTGTGTGTGTGTGTGTGTGTGTGTGTGTGTGTGTGTGTGTGTGTGGAGGGCTGGGAACACGCTTCCGCCCTCCTCCGCAGCCTGCTTCCAATTTACCTCTCAGAACAAGCCCAAAGCTTCATCTCACAAGGACACACAAGTGCTGTATGAACAACACACACACACACACACACACACACGAATATATCAGGCCTAGAACGTGTATTCTTCAGCGTTACGCACACAGACAGTGTGTCGTTTGTGCAGTCGCCATAGCATTACTCTGAACCGCAGATGCTCCACTCACATTTCATATCTGTTCACTTTTCGGGTCATACGCTTCCGGATCTTAAGGATTGAAACCTGATCGGCTCTCCTTCAATACACACTTCTGTTTCTCCGCAATGAGCTTGTTAAGACTCAGTATTGGGTGTGAAATGAAAAAAGTTGTAGTTATGTTTAAAGCAGTCAGTGATGAGTAAATGGTTTAATATTGTATCACAGCACTCACCTGATGGTGTCCCTGTAACTGCTCAGACCAGTCAGAATGCAGCTCCCATCCATAATGCTACTGTGACCAGTGGGACCTCGGTTTCCCACCAATCAGAGCGCAGATCCCACCCGCACTAATCCAGCCAGTTACACTAGCATCTCAGGTTCTTAAGTGTCAGTATTAAATTACAGTTTAGTTAGTTAATGTTTAGTATTAAATTACAGTTGATGTAAAATGTGATTGATAAAGTTTGTGAAATTATTAAAAAAAAACTTTATAGTGAATATTGCTGCTATTGAATAGTTTTGCAATGATGTCATATTACAAGTTGGGAACAAACTCTACATACCAAGCACCTTTCTGAGTGGGATGTCTCCTGCTGACAGTACATTTTCCTTGTGTGTGTGTGTGTGTGTGTGTGTGTGTGTGTGTGTGTGTGTGTGTGTGTGTGTGTGTGTGTGTGTGTGTGTGTACTACTGTCTCTGGCTGCTGTGACTTGTCCACTTTGATTAGCATGAAACTGTTGAGTTCTCTCTCATCTTATTTGTCAGTATCATATTTCATCAGTGAGTTAGCAAGAGCTTTACTTCGGCTTACACGCACACACACACACACACACACACACACACACACACACACACACACAGCAAATGTTGATTCTACAGCATGTAAACAGTGAGTCTGAGAGTTTAGCATGCTAACAAAACCACAGCAGTACATACGGATAAGCATGACATCATCTCCACATCATCTTTTTAATGGCTTCCAATCAGCATCTTCCTTCCTCTGTTAGTGGGTGAGAGACATACAGAGACACAGCGAGAGAGAGGGAGAGAGAGATTCCTGTTTGCGATGGACAAGACCCAAGGCTAAGCAGTGTTTATGCTAGCGACTCTCTGTCCGAGAAGAGAAGACTAGAAAGGGAGATAAACACACACTGACAGGCGAGTGTTTGCTTTATCAAAACCACAGTGGAAAAGTAATCTTTTCCGATCTCTTTCTGAGCATGAGTTCCTGCAGTTGGGGGATTTGTAGGCTTTTCCTGAAAAAGAAAGATCTCACACAGGAAGAAAACAATTCACAACTCTCTGTTGAAACGCTAATTAGCTCTACGCCGGCTTTTTTAGCATTAGCGGTTTGTGTTACGAGATTAAGGATCAACTTGTAAATGTAAGAAAAAGGTTATTTTTGAAAGCTGATTTTGTCAGCGTGCTTGGTGACCTGCGTTCATGACAACTGGGAGTTTCTTACGTCTCAAATCAAAGCGTTCGTGCAACCTTGACTGGGAAGGATTGGAAAAGTTTTAATTAGCAGAGACAAGCTAAGCTATTTTTTGCCTTTGCAGCATATTAAGCCAGCTTTACACAATGCTAAGTGAAGTTTGCAAATGTTTCACTTTTTATTACACCAGATTTATATCCCAGGTCACTTCATTGATCTTTCCAACGTAAAGACTTTAAAACTTTATTCCTATGCTAATTAAGTCACCTAAATAAACACACTGCTTACTACAAAAGTGAATCTCCCAGCAGTGTTAAATGGGAATTAGTGCTAACGTAACCAACCCATCTCCATGTTTAAATCTATTTCAGCTTCATCTTTTACCCCAAGCGGTTTGTTTAATTTGTTCCAGAGTTTTTCTAGGAGCAGCCTACGAGTCTCTGTGTCTGACCTCGGGATGAGTTTGTGACCGACGGCTGACCCGATGGCAAACCGAGCATGATGGCCGACATGGAGTCTGGCGGCTGGCGATGCGTGTGCTGTCTGAATCCTCCCCTGTAATTATGTGCTGGCTAAGCTTGACCTTCAGGCAATACTTCATCCAAGAACAATGTGAGCAAGAAGAAAGGAGAGGAAATAAGCCTAGCCTGGTCTGATTAGCCTGATGCTAACTGGATACAATGTTCATTCAGCACAGTAAGTGTTTGTTTAACCTCTATTTAATAACGCTAAACAATGAACAGAACTGAAAAGGATCATATTAGCATCCAGCTAACTGTGAATGCTGAGACAAATATTTATTTGTGAGTTATTTATTGAATATGCGTAAAATGCTAATATGGTGAACAGCTATAGGAATGATTAGCTAGCATGAGCGCATTAGCATCATGCTAACCGGATACAAATAAACATTGAAGAAATCACCGAAACTCCAGACCTCCGCTTTAGCTGGCAATTCAGCACCATTTAACATTTTAATAAAAATGCTAACATAGCAAATAATCAATGGAAGAACATAGAAATGCTAAATTAGCATAAATGCATTAGCGTAATGTCAAATGGATATTGTAAGGTTTAAATTAGGACTATTAGTTTAGCTACAACTGTTTAAAAATGAATTAAAGGCTAAATGTAAAGTTACTGCTACATGTTAAAGTGCTAACATGATAAACAGTGAATGAAGTTAACCAGGAATGGTTAGCTAGGGTGAACACTTTAGCATCATGCTAACTGAACACGAATGAACAGTGAAGAAAGAAATCAGTGCTATATGAGTTAATTCAACATTATAATAATTAAAAAAAATGCTAATATGGCTAATAAATAATGGAACTGAAGGGACTAGAGTGTGTTGAGGTTTGCATGAGTATTTAACACTGTAGGTGTTCATTTGAACATTTTAACACTAATTCAACTCATCATCTAAAAAATACTAAAGTTTTTAATTATAACTAGCAGTCAATAAGTAGTTAGCATGAATGCGTGAACATCATGCTAGCTGGGTATTACAATACTATAGGCTCAATTACAGCTGTGTATGTGTTAAGTAACGCATGTCCATGTAATAAACAGGGAAAAACACTGAGTCATGAGTTAGCATGAACACATATTAGCATCATGCTAGCTGGACACAAATAAACATTACAACTACGTATAAAATTTCATTAAAGGCAGGGTAAATGATTTGTTTTCAGAAACATTTCTTGTTCTATTTCTTGAAATTCTCTTTATATCCAGATAAGAATGAATAAATCAAATGCTTTGATGATTTAAAAAAGAAATCATAATCCGTGGCAGACGCATTAGCATCTGCATCATGCTAGCAGGCCGCAGACAACAAGTCAAGACTGAAAGAGAGAATTTTATTCAACATTATACCCAAAAATGCTAAGATGGTTAATAACAAATAGAACTCAACATAAACAATCAGTTAGTAAATAAACTTGCACATACTAGCATCAATAATAATAATATGTTGGAAATAATAATAGACCTCTGTAAAGCTAGCATGATAAACAGTGATGAGTCAGCATGAAACCCTTACACTGTTTAACTGTAGGTGTTAATACAGTTGTGTAAATGCAAACATGGCAAACAACAAATAACACTAACTAAGGCTAATC
>JAQQZR010000015.1:1033871-1035528 GCA_030068235.1 Notoglanidium macrostoma
ACGAGCTCACAGATGCCCGCGATTGGCCAGTGTCGCTGTGATTGACAGGGGAGAAAATACACCCCCCCATGCTTAAAGACCTCATGTATGTATCATGTATGTTTTAAACAGATGAAAGTTTGCTTTGTGTCCTATGTTCATAAATATCTTACATGTGAATATTAAAAAGTCACATGACCTCCAAGTGCAAAATGATGTATTGTTTTCAAGGCACACACTGTGTACAAATTTCCTTGAAAGGTCAAAAGTCTTGAAGCTGCTTTAAACTGCTGTGTGTTAGAAATAGAAACATAAATATCTTATAATATCTAATAAAATGTGACCGAATTGGTTTTATTGATGCTAATTCAGCTACATATTAGCCGCCAAGTCCATAATGAAGTTACAGGGTGTATTATTGTAACATTGCGAGTGGAAATTTTTTTGACCGCTGCTCAAAATTCACTTCCTAAAAAATGTCGAGTGTGACACAAAAGAAACTGATGGAAAGAAGGGCAAGTTTCCTGTTGCGCTGAGTTTCAGCAGTAACGTGACTGAAAAGGTTTTATACATGCGTGACTCAGCACTTATCTTCTAGGAAATGTTGGCGACCTTACCATGACACAGCTAAAGTGTGTGTGTGTATGTGTGTGTGTGTGAGTTTGTAAAAGGCAAAAATTGTGTCAATCTGGAAAAATCATATCATAGCGGTATTTTTAGACGAGTCACATTGCTCCTGAACGCATTTAGACAGCGTTCCCTCTGCAACCCTGCGATGACGACATGTTGAAATCACTGCTGTTGCTCATTTATATGTGCTGAAAGTTTAAAAATACGCACAGTGAGTGATTGTTTCATGCATCATTTATTCGTATTGGGTTTATTTTGGATGCAATTAAGCAATTAAACAATTTAGCAATAAATTATACAGTAATAAAGTTCTGCTTTAAATTTATGTCCATATTTTTCTGTTATTTCTGATTTCAGAGATACAATTATTATTATTATTATTATTATTATTGTTACCATTATTATTACGGATGCATCTTTGCTAATATAGGTGTCAAGAATTGGTCTGATGTCATACTCATTTGCTCGAATTCATGAAGTTCCAATGAACCTACAAGTGCCGTAAGTTTAGCATACGTTCTCGTGCTAAAAGACACATCTGGACACATTTCACAATTAATACAAATAGGACTACAAACTGTGCTCTGCAAAAAATATCAAGAGGAGGAGTCACAGCAATTAGTAAGTAAAAGGGAGAGCTAGAAGGGAATAAATGTCTACAGATGATGCTAGGTGAATTAAAATAACAGCTCTTTTACTTGGTGTTGCTTAACAATCAGCCACTTTCTACGACTGACGGTAATTAAAAAAAATATAACTTGACAGATACAAACCAATGTTCCTCACCTTTCTAGACTTTCACCCCTGTTAGAGCCATAGAATTGTTATTGCACCCAGTGGTCAAAAATGGTAACTGCAAAAAGACCTAACAGAGACCAGTTCAGGCAGGAATCATGTCACACCATGCTCAGGTTGCCAGATTGTACTACTTTAAAAACTACTCCACAGCCTCCAAGATTTTGTTTAATAGCAAATCCATCCATCCATCCATTATCTATAGCGCTTTATGCGTCTGGGTGG
This sequence comes from Notoglanidium macrostoma, assembly GCA_030068235.1. Classification (NCBI taxonomy): domain Eukaryota; kingdom Metazoa; phylum Chordata; class Actinopteri; order Siluriformes; family Auchenoglanididae; genus Notoglanidium; species Notoglanidium macrostoma. The sequence goes on from JAQQZR010000015.1 coordinate 1,035,501, forward strand.
CGGGGAAGCTGGAGCCAATCCCAGCATC
>JAQQZR010000015.1:1087822-1099859 GCA_030068235.1 Notoglanidium macrostoma
GATAGAGAGAGAGAGAGAGAGAGAGAGAGGCCATAACTAAAAATGACATTTTTTTTCCAGGAAAAATGAAAGTAAACAAGAGAGTGGAAAAGTCCCTCTACTTCCTGCGCACTTCCTGTCATCTGGAGCTCTGAGGTAATGTACGGACACACACACACACACACACACACACACACTCCAGAAAAAACACTTTACACACTTTCATTACACTTACACATGCAATAAATGTGATGCATTCATAAAAGAAATAGATTTTTTTTTTTTTAGTATCTTGTTATCTATGATGAGTTTGTGTGTGTGTGTGTGTGTGTGTGTGTGTGTGTGCGTACGTGCGTGTGTGCGTTTGATTTTGTTTGATGTAACTCAGCGTGTAAGTAGTCGAATGCTAAAAGACTGGAGTTATTTATATTAACGAGATTGTTATTGTGTTATTGTCAGTGTGTGTTATGGGTTTGTTATTGTTATTATTATTACACACGGCCTTGTAATTGCTTTGGCAACACTGACCATAACACACACACACACACACACACACACACACACACACACTCCACTGAGAGAGAGAGAGAGAGAGAGAGAGAGAGAGTGGCAGGGAGGGAGAGAGGGATAAGGCCAGAAAGAGAAAAACAGGAAGAGAGTTAATGCACAAAAAGTCAGAGGGAGACGGAAAGCAAGCAAAAAGTGAAAAATACAGAGAGAGTGGAGAGTGAGAGAAAGAGGGAAGGGAGAGAGAGATGCATGGAGTGTAATAGTGAGAAAAAGCAAAGAAAGACAGAATGATGGAGAGAGTGGGGGGGACAGACAGAGAGAGAGAGAGAGAGGGAGAGACAGGCCAAGAGAAAGACAGACACAGAAAAATAGATGGATATAAAGAGCGAAAGAGGAAGACAGGCTTCCTTTGTCTTTTAAAAGTCACTTTATTTTAATATTGAAGAAGCAAAAAGAAAAAAATACCTTCACATCAGATAAAAACAGTTACAGACTTACAAAAGAGATAAAAATAGAGAGAGGGGAGAGAGAGAGATCTCAGTGACAGGAAAAACCTGAGTAAAACCCCAGAGCAAAGCCACAGACAGGTGTCTCACTACCAGAAAATCACGGCTCTCATCGAAAATCGTGCGGTCGAGTTGCGACACATGGAGCTCCAGCAAATAAAAGCTTTTATTTTTGTTTCAGGTCTCAGTTCCTCTTTCTCACTTTCAGGCCTCGACGTTCCTGTGAGAGCTAATCCGTGTCCCGGACCACTGAATTACAGCAGCGCTGGGAATTCCAGTTCTTTTCATTGAGTATTATCATTTGACTCGGTTCACCAAAAGAGTTGACTCACTGATTGATTCATTCAGAGTCAGTATAGTAGCTTTATTATTATAGATGATATTGTATAATTCCATGCTACAGGAGTGTAATGTGAGGAATTAAACACAGTAAAATAATCAACAACACTGTGGTGTGATGAAGCAGAGTTCCTGTTACAACCCGGAAGTTGATTCTTTTCCCTTAACAACACCTCCCCAAGTGTGTTATATCCATTTATACTTAAAGAACATTTAATGTTGGAGAACTAAATTATACTTTTCTGATTATTAAGAGATCAAATGAAAAGTTTGTGTTTTTGCGCTCAGTCTTTCAAACTCAAGTGACTATAAATGACAAAGTTAATTATTAACGTTAAGGAATAATTATTACTGTCTTCATGAATCATTGATGTAAACAGACTGACATTAAGAGACATTGATTTGCTGAAAGAAAACAAATGATAAAAGGGAGAGAGTCAATAAAAAGATAAAACGCAGTCACATGGACGGGTCTTACCATGAATCATTCATTTCAGGAGTCCCGATTAGAGAGGAGCGAAGAGTTTACATGATTTATTATGAACAAAAACAGAGAAAACGTGTGTAGAGACACAACTGAGGGTGTGGAGTGAGACAGAAACTGTATGAGAGAGAGAGAGAGAGAGAGAGAGAGAGAGAGAGAGACAGATAGAAAAAGGCCAAGGGAGTGAGACAGAGTAAGAGACATATACACATTTAAATTTTGAGATGGAGATGGAGAGAGACAGAGAGCTAGAGAGATAAACAGACAGAATGGAAAAGTGACAGATGTACTGAAATTTTGAGAGACAGACAGACAAAGGGAAAGAGATAAAGAGAGATGTTACACACTTCCTGTTACACACTCACATCTCACTCCTGTTACACACTCGCATCACACTCCTGTTACACACTCACATCTCACTCCTGTTACACACTCACATCACACTCCTGTTACACACTCGCATCACACTCCTGTTACACACTCCTGTTACACGCTCGCATCATACTCCTCCTGTTACACATTCGCATCACACTCCTGTTACACACTCCTGTTACACACTCGCATCACACTCCTGATACACACTTGCATCACACTCCTGTTAGACACTCGCATGACACTCCTGTTACACACTCCTGTTACACACTCACATCACACTCCTGTTACACACTTGCATCACACTCCTGTTACACACTCCTGTTACACACTCACATCACACTCCTCCTGTTACACACTCGCATCACACTCCTGTTACACACTCCTGTTACACACTCGCATCACACTCCTGTTACACACTCACATCACACTCCACCTGTTACACACTCGCATCACACTCCTGTTATACACTCGCATCACACTCCTCCTGTTACACATTGCTTACACATTCCTCCCGTTACACACTCACACACTTCCATCCCGATATCCTCAGTTTCTTTTAAAACTCAAAAACTTCTCTTCACTGTCAGAGATCAGAGCATTGGAGGACAGGACAGGAAGAAAGTGTGTCTCTGCTGTCAGTCCTTAAAGGGGGATGTGCTTCAAATCTTAAACACAAAAAGTTCTGCACCACACACACACACACACACACACTGGTAGAAGCTGAGTGACTGAAGCTCACTTTCTCACTTGTATTCTTTCATTCTGTTTGGAATGTCTTTGCGATGTGAATGTCAAAACACACACACACACACACACACACACACACACATACACACAAACACACATCACACTTCTAACAACAGCAGACGTCACTAAGCACTCTAAGCCCAATGTCACTCTTCACTCTCATGTCTTGTTTTTCTCATACAAATACGAAAGCATTAGGATGATGTGTTTGGATTTTGTTCCATTTCACATTAGCAATTTAACATAAACATAAATATACTAGCCCCGCCCCTAGCCCCGCCCCTAGCCCCGTCCCTTTGTAACTTTGATAATATTTTACAAATTCTCTGTTTGTCTTTAAAATCTGATTTCCTTCAGTTTATGACCTGCACTTTTATTTTGTCCTCCATTTTGATTTTTCTCCCTTGTCCCCTTGAGCTGCCACCTGATTGGTTGTAAGATTAAAAAAATGTTTGACATCACAACAAAGCTTAGAGTGTGGAGTGATTTTCATAGGCGAGCCTGAATTTGTTCTATAAAATGTTGCCTTGTGCGTTTGAGTGTCAGAATCAGAAAAGCATTCATAAACATTTGTTTTTACCGCATACTATTGAATCGGACGCCACTGAAAGCCAGCGATCGTGGTTACAGGAACATTAATTCAGGTGGACAATTTTTCTCGGTGATCCAAGAAACTCCGTCTTCGCAGCGTCTGTTTAATCTCAGCTAAGTGGCTATCTATCATATCAGTGAATCAACTAAGAATTTAGATCACTAGTTAGCTAACATGCCTAATTCATATATCTTTACCCCTCTCTACCCCAGTAGAATTGTAGAACATGCCAGCATTTCACTGAGAATAACAAAGAAATTTCTTTGTTTTTTGTCATCCTGTAAAGAAATTATACAGTTATAGTTAGAAAACTAAAGAAAAATTTAGTTTTGTTTGAAATGGCATAAATTGTACTTTAATATGATATAAATATGTATTAGCAACATCTACACACATTAAAGCCCACAGCTGTACATTCACCCTAAAGCTCATTTCCACAGCCAGCTCCAGTTTGGACTTTTTTCAGTTTTGAACACTTTAGGAGATTAAGTAGTATTTATTATACATTTTCAAAAACAATTAAATGCTGAATTATTTATCAAGCTCTACCAAACCAATTGGAAGAGCACAGACAAAACGACTAAAGTAATGTTATATTATGAGTGAGTATGCTGGTGCTCGTTAGGAGCTGCTATGGTGTTAGCTATAAATATTACTCCTCAGCTTTTTTCTTTTGATTTTTCTTACATCAACATGATCATCACTGTCATCCAAACATGGTGGATCATCATCACTGGTGCACATAATTACTGTCTCATCCTGTAAGAACAGACACAGGTACTTAGCTAGCCATAACTCTCAGACAGGCTGTAACTCCTCAGTTGGTCAGTGAGTCATGACACAAAGCTAAAAAAAAATACTTCAGAATTGTCAATGCCAACACACACTGTTTCCTTTTTCAAAATAGAGGAATGGTATGGAAATACAAGCAGGCTGTCTGTGGCCACTATGGGGTATAGAGGGTTAACAAATCTACATCAAGAAACTAGCTAGCTAATGTGAGATATCTACAGATTGTAGGAATGTAGCGTTATGTCATGCATCGGTACATCGCAGTACAAATTGGTGACCATTCAGGTTGAGGGAAATAAAAAATAAAACATGATTAATCTCTTAGTTTTTCCTAGCTGTAACAGCAGAAGGCATAATAACATACAATAGTGGGATACACGTGACATCACTGTGGTTGGAAGTAACGCCAAGGATCTAGCATGGGGAAGAGCTTTTGCGCGATTGAGTTTACAAATAAGAAACTGGAGCTCTCTTTTTACAGACTGCTGAAAGCTAAAGAAAATAATCAAATGGAGGGACTTGTTTTGTGTTTGTGTTGTTGTGGGTGCCTTCATAAATGTTACCTTATTACATTTATAGGATATTATATTTTACTTCAACCTTTACAAAGGTTTGTAAATAAGTATAGTTGGTTATTAAGGAAAGGTTTTTTTATTTATTTATTTTTTTAACAAGATAACAAAACAATAAGGAAATAAATGTGTTTCGTAAAAAAACAAACAATTAAATAAATAACTGGTAAAATAAATAATTATTTTAGTAATTAATTTTCTCTTTTCTTTCTCAAAAATGTCATGAATCAAGTTGCGAATTGGATGAATCGTTACATGCCTAACAGATAGGTTATGCTCTTACTGAGGAATTGCCTACAAATGACATGTATAGCTATCTAAACTGATCAAGACGATCAATGTATCAAAACATCAAGAGTCTTGTACGCTTTCTTTCACTCCTGTATAAATACTGTGAGAGATATGTATGTGCTGTATGTTTGGTCACTGCAGGCTAGATCACCGCTTAGCATCACTGAGCTGCTGTCAGGACGCCAAGTCATTACACCATTTGAGCCAAATATCAGTCGTTGTCCTTTAGTGCTAACTCCTCATAATACATGTTTAACATTTTAGCTAAAGTTTGCTTCCTAAAGAAAACTATTGATGGATTCTTCAGTCAGATTGTACCCAAGTAGTGTCAGGTTGCTAAGCTAGTCGGGTGTTTTTGCAGCCAGAGCGCTCGCATCTTAAGTGATTTTCTTTTGTCATTAAAATATTTGTATAAAACTTATGGTCTGTTCCGCTGCCTGATGCATCACATCAAGTTACTGAAGTTATCTCTCTACTTTATAATTCTTCTGCTTCAGCCATGGTGCAGGTTTAATAGAGGAAAGGTTACTAAATGTTAAAATAAATATATGACAGACCATCGCAATTCATGGCTTCTGTGTGTGTGTGTGTGTGTGTGTGTGTGTGTGTGTGTGTGTGTGTGTTTCTCTGTTAAGATTTGGAAGAGACCAAAACTGAAGTAGTAGTTCCAGAACATGAACATACACTGTGTACCCAAGTAAGAACACATACACACACACACACACACACACACACACACACACACACACACACACACACACACACATTTCCACTTTGCTGCTGTTGTAATGAGTTCTTTATATTGGAACAGCTTGCATCTGCTGTTTACAATGCCTCATCAACTCAACAGTCTGTCTGTCTCTCTCTGTCTCTCTCTCACACACACACACACATGCATACACACTTATGACCATGTTCATGGCATGCAATGTACTGTATAAAAAAAATCACCCATCATTAACATGAATGAGGGATTTAGCAGGGAAGACTGCGCCAAGTTGACGAGTTGAAATTTCCGTTGTAGGTAAATGTTTTCAGAACTAGAAGGTGCAACTTCACTAAAACTCAGCAAATATTGACCAGGATAAAGTGGTAAACCTTAAAGGTCCACTGTGTAGGATTTTGAGGGGATCTATTAGCAGAAATGAAGTGTATAATAAATAATAAACGTATGAACTCCATCAGCATGTCCTCATTAGTGTATAATCAGCTGTAACTCTGAATCGTTGCATTTGCGCAAGTTTAAAACGAGCCCTTTATACCTACACAGGGGGCGGGTCCGCCTCTACGGAGCCGCCATGTTGCACCGCTACAGTAGCCCAGAACGGACAAACCTCTAAAGAGCGCCTTCCATGTTTCACGTTTTTACAAGCGGCAGCGTGAATCCGGAAGGACGACAAGGAATAAGAAAGGAAGACGAGGAAGAATAAAGAAGAGGAATCAGTGTTTGCTGGAGCTGGAGAACACGTTTGAGAACCAAATGGAGGATCATACTTATTATTTAGCACAGAAAAAGTAAGGGAGTGTGAATGTAAGTATTAGGAAGTATGCTACGGGCTCCTGATGGCCACCGTATGCTCTAATACATGCTTTGAGAGGGAGGGGTAAGAGGGGGGGGTCAGGGGTCAGGGGGCAGAATCACACAGAGTGGAGCTTTAAGGATAATTGTTGAAGCAAAAATCACAATATACTTAAAGTAAGCCTTAAAGTTTGAGGTTTTTTCTTTTCTCTTCAGATTCCCTGGATTAGAGCTGAGTGTTCGTTTCTGTTCTGATAAACACATAGCCATGTCTGCTCACCTTTTGGCCCAGGAGTACCAGACAGAACAGAATGTGAGCAGAGGCAGTGAGATAAGGTTTTTTCTGGATTTAGCTTTAAACCGCACATTAATAACCTGCACAGAAAGTTTGGAAAGCTACAACAAAAACAAATGCCTCCTCTCTGTGTTTCTCCCCTTTCACATGACGTAGCTCAAGACAGTTCACAGACACAGGGGCTTATCGCTGTTGAGCAACCCTAGGTTTATTTTACAAACTTTTCAGGGCTAGATTTAATTATTGTTCATGAATATACAGGATGTGAATATGTATGTAAATACAATCATGATTAATGTGGTTATGAGAAGAATGTTCTCTGACATCTCACAGGACACGTGACGTTTCTGAATACGGTGGAAGCCATGAAGTCCTCACTTAGCAGTCGATGCTGAATGTGATTAGTGTCATTTTAGTCATAAGCTGTTTTTCCTTTATCAACACCTCTGTAGGACATTTCCATCTTCCAGACACTTCTCTCATTTCCGCTGACCTTGTGCTTTTAAGCATGGCTGTTTGTAGCTAAACCAACTTAGCACGTATTGTATAAGCTTTTACATCACAGCAGTGTTGAATCCTGGATTCTGATTGGTCAGAAGGTGTTGATGAATTCTGCATGACAGCAGCTCTGACAGTAGTGCATGTTTATGCTGATGCACTCATTATAATATGTTATTATTTCTTTATTTGTACATCAAAACACCTCATACAAGGGAATTTAAAAAGGTTGATGTAGTGAATTTTTTGTAAACAGACGTTGAACATTTATGGAAGGAATCTCCCGTGTCTGAGGTGAAGCTGTAACTTTACATTTTCCGACATCTTCAGGACAGAGACGTTTACGCTTTGTGGTTTTTCAGTAACATGACAAGCTGTGATTTTTTTATGTTGTTGTTTGTCATAATAACTTCAAAAGAGAGAGAATAGAGAAAGGCTGGTGAGGGAAGCTGGTTTAGAGCTGCTATAAGGTAAGTGAGAACCAGAACTAACTCTCTCTCTCTCTCTTGCTCTCTCTCTTGGAGGTCCATACAATACTTAAGCATGCAAATTGCAAATATAGTAAGGTGGGAACAAACCAGAGTAATGTGATTTACAGTACACAAACATTCATCTATCTTATACTGAAAAATTCAGATGTACTTCATTTTACTTAAACAGTCTGTATTAGGAGGTGATAAGGAAGGGCAGGTACAGTTGAGCATTATCGGCATACCAGTAATAAGAAATGAACAGAATGATTCTTTACAGGAATAGAGTTGAAACAGCAGCGGGCCTAACACAGGGCCTTGAGGTACACCTGACGTGATTCAAACTCCTTTAGGGTATATGACATCCTGTACCCTTATTTATTGGGTAGCTGGGAGAAAATAGCTTGAGGAAATGATCTGGGGCAGAAAAATGTAACAAACCTTCTAGTATAATTCAAAACAAAAGTATAAAAATTGCTCACAAGGCATTCCAATTTTCCAGGTGATCATATAAGAGTATGCTCATCACAGCGGGGGGATGTCGCTTAGAGGCCTCAAAGATTAGATTAGATTCAACTGTATTGATATTATGCAGAGTACAAGCACAAAGCCATTGAAACCCAGTTGGATGAAAGGTTCAGAAACAGCACTGTTCACACTTTTCTCAGAGATCTGGAAATGAAAACAGCAGAGCTTTTTAGTTGCTCTGCCCCACATCTGCATATCTACAAAAATAAAATAAAAAATAAAAAAATAAGGAAATTGGAAAGACAGAAACAGAACATCACCTGTACAGAGGATAACACTACATGGTGTGCTGTTCACACCCCAAAATGCTCTGAAATGTTTAATTCCTCGTAAAACCATAAGTTACCATTTTTTATTAATGAAAGAATGATGCATCCCCCTTTTCTCCATCCATATTTACATTTAACGTGGTGGAATGTCCATAAAAACAAGTTAGTTCCCGTGCTGAGTTACATTATAGAGGCAATCGTTCCCTCACCAGCTTCTCTTTCTTCTCTCTCGTCTTTAATGAAACAGGTGGGGCTTCCGCTCTACACATCCCTGTGAATATTACAACATATTAGACTGAGCACATTAATGTAATCCTGCTCTAACATCAGAGCGGCTGTTCTAGAAAATTAATCGACAACTTCTGACCAATCACAATCAAGAATGGGATAAATGTGAATAATTCTGTAATGAAATTGTGTGAAAATGGTGACTTCATGTAACCATGTTTGTTAAATTAATTCCGTAAAACATATTACACGTTAATAAAAAATTTATACAGAATAAAATAAAAATACAGCATTTTGAAAACAATGAAATGTATAATGTCCTTGTGAACAATCACACACTAGTCAATTACTTTCCCTGAGAGGATACACGCGTGCAGGGCTCAGGGTCAGCGCTTTGTAGGGATTGGACATGTGATCAATGCACCTGTGTGTGTGTGTGTGTGTGTGTGTGTAAGTGAGTGTGTGTGTTCTTGTACTGTGATTTGTTTGTGCTTGAAAGCATGTGTTGCTTTGTTGATGGGTCAATACGTGTTTGTGTGTGCAGGGTGTAAATGAACAAACCAATCTATAACTATGGATATGGAAACCAGTATGACACACACACACACACACACACACACACACACACACACACACACACACAGTGAAGGTGAAACTGTGATTAGATTACACTTGTTACTCAGTACAACTTCTATAATGAACGTCCTTGACGCTGTGTTCCAAAAACACAAGATTCAAAGCTAGAAGATAAGAAACATTTAAGAATAGCAAGAGATAATTATGTATTCAATGTAAGACTCATGATTCAACTCTAGAAAAGAAAAGAACAAAAAAGAATTTTTCTTGGCATAAAATAATATACTGAGATCGTATCCTGATGATACCACAGCCAATCGAACAAAGAATGCAAGAAAGCAAAATTGGCTGAGCTCTCTGAGTGGGAGGAGCATACTCTATGCCCCTGTCAATCACAGTGACACTAGCCAATGATAACCATCTGTGAGCTCATGTATGTGGAAGTAATGAAAATATTGAGGAAAAATATCATTGTAATTGTAATTATTTATTAAGTGACCTAAATAGAAATTTGTTAGTTCTGAATGGACCACAGCCACACACACACACACACACACACACCCACACACACAGATCCATCCTTTGTGCTAATGGACTGAGGTTCTTAGATGACACTGTGGCAGCATTCCCAGTCATGTGACCCAAACTGGAGGAATTCCGAGGAAAAGATCTGGAGCAGAAACAGAAGGAGACACAATTCCTCCAAAAAGCATTTAGACTGACATGCAGAATTACTGACATAATTAACTGCCGACTCCACTGAAGAGGAGACACACACACACACACACACACACTCACACGTAGCTCGAGGGAACACATTAACGCTACATAAACTCCAAAACATATATACACAGAGGAACACATGCCTGTGCACGCGCACACACACACGCACACACCAAACATGCAAGCAGAGGCCGCTGGGGATAAAATACACATGATCTGAGATATGTCTGAAAAGATTACACCACTATCACACTTACAAACTGTTAAAGTATACACACACATATACACACACACACACACACACACACAAACACACACACATTCCAGCTTCCATCACTGGGAGGAAAACACAACCACATGGCGCGGTACGATAGGCTATCATTATCCTCCACAAGATGTTCCAAGCATTTCAATTATCTGAAAGTTTTCGGAGAAATGGGGAATGAGACGGAGCACTAATGCCATCCAGCGCCATAAACACATGGAGAGAGAGAGAGAGGGAGAGAAACTCCCCTGCTAATGTCCTCAACCACCACTCGCCATGGGCGAGGGGGTAAAGTTAAGATGGAACATAATGAGCAAATGGAGACAAAGAAAGAAAGAAAGAAAGCACTGGGTGGTGAATAGTGGGGAAGATCAGAATGTAAAACAGAAATTTGACAGGAAGGATTGAACAAATTAATGGAAAAAAGAAAGAACGAATGAACAAAAAGTAAGAACATCCAGGTCAAGTCAAAAAGAAAGAAAGAAAATGACAGGATGAGTGTGAGGTTTTTATGCATACCCATTTAGTAACTAATAAATCTGCAAATCAGTGTGTATTAGCTCAGCTTGACCAATGTCCTTTTACATCCTTCATCACACACACACACACACACACACACTCACACACACACACACACACACCACAAGTCAGGAAGAAAAACATTAGATATTCTGAGTAACAGGCGCAGACTACACCAATTTGTTTATTTAATAGTGGACATGTTAATCCAATCTATCCTCAAGTTCACCAGTGTGATCACTAACGCACTCACTGTCTCACTAACACACCTCTCTAACACACTCACCATATCACTAACACACTCACCATCTCACTAACACACTCACCGTCTCACTAACACACTCGCCATCTCACTAACACACTCGCTTTCTCACTAACACACCTCTCTAACACACTCACCGTCTCACTAACACACTCGCCATCTCACTAACACACTCGCTTTCTCACTAACACACCTCTCTAACACACTCACCATATCACTAACACACTCACCGTTTCACTAACTCACTCGCTCACCATCTCACTAACACACTCGCTTTCTCACTAACACACTTGCCGTCTCACTAACACACCTCTCTGACACACTCACCGTCTCACTAACACACTCGCTTTCTCTCTAAAACACTCGCCGTATCACTAACACACTCGCCTTCTCTCTTACACACTCGCTTTCTCACTAACACACTCGCAATCTCACTAACACACTCACCGTATCACTAACCCACTCGCTGTCTCACTAACATGCTCACCATCTCACTAACACACTCACCTTCTCTCTAAAACACTCGCCGTCTCACTAACACACCTCACTAACACACTCACCATCTCACTAACACTCTTGCCTTCTCTCTAACACTCTCGCCTTCTCTCTAACACACTCAATGCATTCAATTCAATTCAATTTTATTTGTATAGCGCTTTTAACAACAGACATTGTCTCAAAGCAGCTTCACAAAAGTA
>JAQQZR010000015.1:1113879-1133553 GCA_030068235.1 Notoglanidium macrostoma
ACTGTCTCGCCGTGTCTCTCTCTGTATCTCTCTGTGTCACTCTCACTGTCTCGCCGTGTCTCTCTCTGTATCTCTCTGTCACTCTCACTGTCTCGCCTTGTATCTCTCAGTGTATCTCTCTCTGTCACTCTCACTGTCTCGCCTTGTATCTCTCAGTGTATCTCCCTGTGTCACTCTCACTGTCTCGCCTTGTCTCTCTCTGTATCTCTCTCTCTCTGAATCTCTCTCACTGTCTCTCCATGCATCTTTTTGTCTTTCTCTCTCTCCATGTCACTCTCTTTGTCTTTCTGTGCCTTGCTCTGTGTATCTTCATGTCTCTCTTCCTAATTCCTAAGACTAAGTAAAGTCAGTTTCAAAATTTACTAATTTTGAAAATATAAAATGCTTATAATTTCTCTTATTATATTTTTACTTATTCTCTATTTTTATTTTCGATTTTAATTTAGTGTTTATGAGTCAGGCACTACAAATACATATCACTGCATGTCATATCATGTATGATTGTGTATGTGACAAATAAAATTTGTATTTGAATTTGAATTTAATTAGTTTATTATATCTTATATTATATTATTATTTATAATATTATAAATATAAAATTATTATATATTACTTATTAGGTATATATAATAATTATATAATAGTGTATTTTGTGTTTTTACACAAGGGTTTACATGTAATAATAATTCTGGAGATGGTTATTTCCATTAAAAAATCCATTAATGGTTTTCTTGCTGACTTTGAGACAATAAAACACACACACACACACACACACACACACACACACAAACACGGTGAAATGTGTTCACAGAGTCAGTATTAGGTGATAATTGTTAAGAGAAGACAACGTTTAACACTGTGTGTTAGCAATTGTGTAGAGTGTTAATGTTTAAATACAGTTTACAGCAATTCTGGAAAAAAAACAGTTTATGTGTTTTTTTATAAAATCATTTATATATTATTTATATTAAAAAGTAAATTAAAAAGCCTTCCAAAAACTGGTGACATTCAGGACTAAAGTACAGTATACAGCCAAAAGAATGTGTATTTGTGTTTCTGTGTCTCTCCAAGTCTCTAGATATATCTCTGTGTCTCTCCATGTCTTTTGGTGTATTGCTCAGTGTTTCTGCATGTCTCTCTGCCTCACTCTCAATGTCTCTTGGTGTCTCTCGTTTGCGCTCTCTCTCTCTCCCTCTCTCTCTCTCTTGCGCGGTCTCTGTGTCTTTTATTGCCTCTCTATGTCTCTCAGTGTCTCTCTGCATCTCTCTCTGTCTCTCTCAGTGTCTCTCTCAGTGTCTGTGTCTCTCTGTCTCTCTGTCTAAGTGTCTCTCTCTGTGTCTCTCTCAGTGTCTCTCTCTGTGTCTCTCAGTGTCTCTCTCTGTGTCTCTCTGTGTCTCTCTCTGTGTCTCTCAGTGTCTCTCTCAGTGTGTGTGTCTGTGTCTCTCTCTGTGTCTTTCTCAGTTTCTCTCAGTGTCTCTCTCAGTGTGTCTCTGTGTCTCTCTGTGTCTCCCTCTGTCTCTCTCAGTGTCTCTCTTTGTGTCTCTCAGTGTCTCTTTCAGTGTCTATCTGTGTCTCTCTGTGTCTTTCAATGTCTCTCTCTGTGTCTCTCAATGTGTCTCTCTGTCTCCCAATGTCTCTCTGTTTCTCTCTCTCAGCGTCTCTCTCTGTGTCTCTCATTGTCTCTCTCTGTGTCTCTCAGTGTCTCTCTGTTTCTTTCTCTGTGTCTCTCAGTGTCTCTCTGAGTGCCTCTGTGTGTCTCTCTCTGTGTTTCTCTCTGTCTCTCAGTGACTATCTTTGTCTCTCAGTGTCTCTCTGTGTCTCTCTCTGTCTCTCTCAGTGTCTCTGTCTGACTCTCAGTGACTCTCTGTGTGTCTCTCAGTGACTCTCTGTGTGTCTCTCAGTGTCTCTCTGTCTCTCTCAGTTACTGTGTTTCTCTCTCTGTGTCTCTCTCTGTGTTTCTCTGTCTCTCTGTGTCTTTTGGTAAATCTTCATTTCTTTCTATGTTTCTATATGTTTCTTTCTGTCTCTACCTGTCTTTCTCAGTGTGTCTCTCCAAGTCTTTTAGTGTCTCTCTGTGTTGCTCTGTAACTTTCTCTGTCTCTCCATTTCTCTCTCAGTGTCTTGCTCAGTGTCTGTCTTGCTCTCCCGGCAGTGTGACTGTGATTTACGAGCCTCTCCTCTCTCTCCCTCAGGCCAGTCAATATGGCTGAATTATTTAAACCTGCTGCTCAGTTAATTAGATATTTAATTGACTATCTGTAGACTGATGATGGTGTCCCACACGCACATAAATTCCTGTAAATGGGACAACAACTTGACCTCAAGCTGGTGTCGATTTAGCACTGTCATTTCAGAGGTTAAAGGTCAGAGCAACCAACATGTCAGATAGCCCAGGCTTTTTATTGTATATTTTAAATTTTGTAATTAAAATTAAGCTGAAAACATAGCTAATTAATTTTTTTTTTTATTTTGTTCAAGGACTTTGCATAGTTGGCATGTATTTTATCTGTTGTCTTGTTTTGTTTTATTTAATTCTGATAAATTAACACAGGACATGTTTTACTTAATAATCAATTACTTAATAATACTTAATAATAATTACAAATACTTAATAATCAAAGGAAATTTGCTAGTATTTTTTTCTAAACTTAAAAGAAGTGTAGGTTTTCTGTTTAACGTGTTTATTTATTCTGGAATAATAAAATGCAGGATGGAAATAAGGACATCTCAGGTGTTTCAGTCACTTTTGTCTTCACTCCACTCTTCTTTTTTTTCTCCTCTTCTATTCTTATTCTCATCCAGATCTCTGTTTCTCCTTCAAGCTCATGGAGATATTTGTCATCCCTCACTCTCTGTCTGTGCATAAACACACCCCCATCTCCTCAGTCTCCCCTCCATCACCCCCTCGTCCTCTTCCTCTCCACCTCTTCCCCTCCGTCATCATCCTAAGTTTTCTTCTGTAGCTCGACTGGCTTCAATGGACTTTCATGACAACTCATTTCCTGAAAGCTCTCTCACTCTCTCTCTCTTTCTCGCTCTCATCTCTCCTCTGTTTGTCCTTCCTCTTTTTTTCTCCTCCACTCTCCCCAGGTAAAATATTGATGGATTTTTTATGAATCGCCATGAAAAATTCATCCACGTTCTGAAATGAAAAAGCGTAAACACCCTGCATCTGCCTATTCCTCTCGCATTCGTTATCCATTTACATCGCCTTGCTCTCATCCCTCACCTGGACGAGTTACAGCCAGAGAGAGAGAGAGAGAGAGAGAGAGACAGGGAGAGAGAGACAGAGAGAGAGAGAGAGAGGGATGCAGAGAGAGAGAGAGAGAGAGAGAGAGAGACAGGGAGAGAGAGACAGAGAGGGATGCAGAGAGAGAGAGAACCTTGTTTTCTTCTGCTTGGCCTAATTGCTTGATTTGACCTGCTTTCTTGTCAATTAAAAGGCTGTCAGAAGCAGACGGACGGAGGATGGATCAGCCGGATGGTCGATGCCTCTGATCGATGGAAAGATGGATCAATAAATGAATTGAGAACACTGAAATGAGGCTGAAACGAGCTCATGAAAGAGAATCAACAGCAACAACAACAATGGGAACTAAATGAACATGCTAGCTCTCAAGGAATATATCTTATATTTAGGATTTTATTCCTTTTACACCACAGCAATTTGCCAACTATTAAAAAGTTTCATTTATTAACAAACGACACATCATCTATTTACTTTTCAAGTAAACAACACAAAAAAAAATCACAGCTTTTCATGTTACTGAGAAACCTCAATAAGTGCACTCTGGCTTGAAAATGTCAGAAAAGTTCCAGCTTTACCTCTGACTGTTACACAGCACTGACACTGGAGACTCCTTCACACAGTATACACACACACACATTTCTCCTCACACAAAGCTGAACCATATTACCAATTTTTTAAAAACAGTTTATATTAGTGGAGCATTTGCCATACACAACTACAATATATCAGAATGATTAATATAAACCAGGCTATGGTCAGAGCTGCTGTTATGGAAAACTAATCACCTTCTGACCAATCACAGTCCAGAGTTCAACAGAGAGTAAAGTGCAGAACAATAAGGGGAACATTAATGCAACAAAACAGGAACGTTCTCCAAAGGTTCCCACTTTAGAAACATTAAGAGAACGTTCCATAAACCAAGCCATGCAACCAAAACTAACATTAGACTTATGTAAAGCACACTTTCCTGGCAAACCATAGGACAACCAAACAAACCTTCAAAGAATGTTCCAGCAACCAAAAAATAACGTTCCCAGCATATTCTATTGACACTTGACAAAGAAAAAACAAATAAAACTTTGCCAATACTGATATTTCAATAAGAAAAGCATAATATTTCCAAGTAAAAAAGTTTATATAGTAAATATTAATGTTTTTTTATTCTGATTTATGAGGAGTTTTATTTTCTAATGTTGTAAGCGCAACAAAAATTGAAAATGCTTTAATTTGTTCTATAAATACGTGATAAATGTCAGTGCACACTCATACTCATAAACACACGCCGCTCAGACACATCCACACTTCATCACCTAGACTTAATTAGACCTCTCATGAGAAAGTGATTCACACCAATTACATTTTTAAACAGGGCGCTGAGACGCACAGAGATGCGTCCACTCTTTCCCTTATTACACGTAGATGAGGATGAAAATAAGAACACGAGGTACACCCCATGATCCGTTACACTTCCTACTCGATATCCCATAATGCTGTAATATCATCACCAGCCGGTGGTCCGTGGTGACTTTCGCACCTGGGCAAATCTCGAGGAGGATCATGCCTGGATTATGGCTCTCTCCAGAGCCTTATGGAGACACTTAAGAGCAGGAAGGTGAAACATGGCAGCCATAAAAGTGATGTTTATGCTTAAAGCGAGGTAGAAGATGGAGCGATAAAATCAACAAAGCAGAGGACGCGAGCATGAGGAGCTAATCAGTACTAGTTCACCAACGCTCCATATCAATGATGACAAATCATTGAGAGAGAGAGAGAGATTCTTCAGTTATCCCCTACGTGCATCACAAGGAATGTTTTACACGGCAGCGCTGCTGAATTCTGGAATGTGATTGGTCGGAAGGTGTTGATTAGTTTTTTGTAACAGAAACATCATCAGCACTGCAGGTTTTTATCAGTGCACTCGTTCTGATATGCTATTGCTTCTATAGCAACAGCTCTTTCACAGGGTCGTGGACAGTAAAAAGTATGACGTCATTCTTTTTTTTCCATAAAAAATTGCAACTTATCAAATCGCTGTGGTGAAAGAGGAATAAAACCCTCAGGGACGTGCTGTTGTAGGATAATAATCAACGTTGGGGGTAGCATTAGCATTGCTTCATCACACCACCCTCTTGTTGATTAATTTCCAAGAACAGAACCAGTGCAAAAGTTTAGTTTGCGCTAATGTTGCCAAGAAAATAAAAGAATCTAATAGACTTCAGTGTAGCTTTGCGCATACTGCATATCTAAATCACTACACTCACCTCAGAAAACGTCAATTAGCTCAGTAACACCAGTTCCATCACTTGATATGGAACGATAGCATCATCCAACTCACTTCAAGCAAACAGTTCAATCATCAGGATTTAGGCCACACCCCCACTTGCATCAGATGACCGCGACATCACCAAACTCCGTGATGACGAAGAAAGGTGGAGCTACGATACATTCTTGTTCTTTTGTCCTTTGTTGATAACAGTGTACCATACAGTTTTAGACACACGCTTTAACTAAAGTGGTGGCGTAAGGTTCCATTGTTTGTTAGCTACATAAGCCAGTAAACACTTTTCTTTGCCCACCGCGGTTCTCCACGTACACGATGACCGGTCTATAGCACTTTGAGTTATTAAAGCGTAATTCGATTCCCAGGATGCTCCAGACGCCAGCGTCTAAAACCAGGGGACAAAAAAGGTGAAGAGGTGCAAAAGGGCAAAGGTCACAAGGTTAAATCTGCCTTTAGGGCTGCATTAGTGCTGACTGCATGCTGTGTGTGTGAGGTGAGATGAGAAGACGAAACGTCGTCCAAACCGGCATCGATCCGATGAATCGTCAAGACCCCGCCCATCTCTTATCTACATGTCATCCGCATATGACACACCCAGATGTAACAAATGTGCATGTCGTTTGAAAAAATGAGTTCATGTTGAAATCTGTTACTTGGTGAGGACCACACAATTCTTATTAATGCCCTGATAAATAATCACATAGAATTAAAAGAGGGTGCACTTACTTTGCCAGGCTTCATGTTAGCTGATTAGCAGCACTTTGCTAGCTACACAAAGTCACCAGAGACTCCAGTGATTTCTGCTACTTCCTTCCAAGATATATATTTTTTCATAATGTCCCTGTACGCATTAATGAGAGGTCGTATAGGACAGGAGAAAATGAAAACACAGTTAGAAGTTTTTCTTCTATTTTTTTTCCAGTCAAGCAGGACATACAGTATGAACTAATAAAGACAAAATGTCATGCTGCTTTGTTCTGAAGTGTTTGGATTTTCTTTATTTTTTATTTTTTGCGTTACTGCATTATATATAATTGACATAAAGTTGAGAAAAACTCGGCTCACGTGATGCTTGTCGTGTTGACGCATCTTTTCTTGCTGCTGTTGCTGGAATTGTGGCTCGGTGTCCTGCATGTACATAGTTAAAGAACAGCTACGTGTCGATTTACACGTAATGCCTTTTATGTGCGATATGAGGATATAACACTACAGCTCGTAGCTGAAACGATGGTTCATGAAGGTCACAAACGTCATGTGCTGCATTCCAAACTTTCTTAAAAGAGATTTAAGATCATAAACTCATTCATTTCCCTTAGCTACGGAAGCCCTAAAAGGACATGGATTTACAGATTTTATTCGGCCTGTTTTCTTATGAACTCGGATTATTTATGTCATCAGCACAACATCAGCAGGATTACAGGGAAATTGTCATGACAAGATGGAATTTCTTTATCTCAAGAAAATTATGTCGTTATAACGAGAAAACGATTTTTCATTACGTTGTGATGATGACGAAAACAACCCATTATCACGAGAAGATGGGCTGAATAAAAATGTAAATTCAGCGCCTCTTAGCGCTTCTGTACTAAGCCATGGGTCTGAATACTGATCCTTTTTCAAAATTTTCAAAAATGGTCATTTTGTCATTATGGGTTATTGTGTGTAGATCGATAGCAAAAAAGTAAATCGACTCAATTTCAAATGAAATCTATAAGACAATAAAGGGGTGCGAATACTTTTTGTATTGTGAATACACTATACATTATAGCATCATTTTAGCTACTAATTTAAGTTTAGTTTTAAGGAAATTAAAGTTCGAGACTGAAGCTGTGGGAATTGAATTCATGAAATGTTTGCCTCTGACACAGAAATACGAAAGCTCTGATCTCGATTTGACGCCATTCTGAGGTGAAGTCGTGTCTCTGAAGGTGTAACGCAAATGACAAAACCTTCAGAAACATGTCCAGGAACTTTGGTAAGCGTTTCTCTCAGGTCTGCTTTGAACTCACACCCTTATTGTGTAGTGAAGTGTGTTGAAGTGAGTACTGCTCTAATGGACTCAGGATAGAAAATGCACCCTGTGTGTGTGTGTGCGTGTGTGTGTGTGTGTGTGTGTGTGTGTGTGTGTGTGTTTAGTATGAAAAAAGAGTCAATGAGAGGGATGAAGGGAACTCGGCCAGCGCTCTTCTCCTGAACTTTCCTTGGACTTCATTAGACTAATCCAGCCACCGATACTAACCGTGTTAGAGGCAGCGAGGTGAAACCGGTCCTGATAAATGAAAGAGTGACTTATTAGATCATCCTCATCCATCTTTCTATATCTCTCTCCCTCACACACACACACACACACACACACACTATCAGCGGCAGGCACCTGAAGAGGCCTGGTGAGTGCCAGTGTTCTGCCTAATCTGGTTTGTCTCAGTGTAATCGTGTCAATGTCACTCTCAATCAGACGCCTACAACGAGGGCCAAATAACTTCAGCTGTGATTGGACTTCGCTCGGGGATTTGTCTTTAAAATGACCTACAGACGAACACTCTCCCTCTCTCCCTCTCTCCCTCTCTCTCTCTATTCTGTCATCTGTCTTCTGTCTCTCACCAGCCTGTCCGTCAAACTGGAACGCTCTGTGATTTGTCTTTTATTGGGACACGATCGATCGCTGCTCTTTCACTGTGAAGAAGAAACGTGTGGTTGATTCGCCACCAAGTCATCAAAAATGTGTGTGTGTGTGTGTGTGTGTGCGCGTGTGTGTGTGTGTGTGAGGTTTTTGACTATACACGTAACACAGACATGGTGTATTTGCTAGAACAATGAAGCATTGTCGACTTCTGGATTCTGATTGGTCAGAATTGTTGATTCATTGTCTATAACGGCCTCTTGAGCAATAGCGCATGTTTAAATTAATGTTGCATGACACGCTACCGTTTCTATAGCAACAGCTCATTTGAGGACTTTTGGACAAATATGTATGAGTTCACCGACATGAAATGTAACAATAAGTGGATAAATGTTGCTCTTTAATAAATTAATATCTATAGGAGACACTAACCTTGTGGTCCGATCGACAGAAACACGAACGAGACCAATTTCATGACAATTAGGTGACTCTTCGTCCATTATAGCGCTTGGAAACTTCCTGGATCCGTCTCTTAACCTCAGCTCTGGACTCTAAAACCACTCCATCGTCTCAATGCCTCTAGTCATGATTTCCAGTTTTACAGATCTGTTATTAACAACAGCTGGCTAAATCATCGGTGAAGCCCAGATTAGGGAAATTCAGAGTGACCTGGAGCTTGACACACACTCCAGCAGATGACATGATGAATCAGAGCACAGTGTGAACATCCAGACAGGTCAGCAGCTGGAGTTACGGCAAACGGCGAGAAACAGAAGGAGACGAGAGAGAGGATGAGAAAATGTTCTGGCTTGACATCTGAGCTCTCCAGTGTGTGCAGAAGTCATTACAGGTTTAGCAAAGACTGATTCATAGGCTCGGGTATATGTGTGTGTGTGTGTGTGTGTGTGTGTGTGTGTGTGTGTGTGTGTGTGTGTGTGTGTGTGTGTCTGCAACTACTTCAACACAAACCAGCCCACAGTGTAAATTTGTTTGATTATATATGTGAAATCATGCATATTTATATATATTTAAGGGCAAAATGTATATGTTAATGATCTTATTTTCTGCTTCTACACTGTAGGAGTTTTTTGGTCTGATTTTGCTGTTGTAGAAAAATATTGTAAAAAAAAAAATACTGGCCATGACCTGACCTCTGTGGTCTTAGAACGAATGTTCCAAAGATGTTCTGCGACCAAAGTGAGAAATTTCGGATTGTAATCTGAGTGTGCGAGCGCTGCTACCATGCTGTTCAAAAATCCCCGATAGGAGGAGAACAAACTCAAGCGACAGCTACACATACAGTAGCAGCGAGGGAGAAACAGAAATGTAAACCATGCTAAGGGACAGAAAAGAGATCTCCTAATCATCTCAAGCTCTCTTTGTGTCGATGTGAGAAAATCTACAGATCACATTCTTCATGGTATAATCTGACATGAAGAGCACACGCTCATGCAGAACTTTACTACCATCGTATAATCTCTAATCCTTAAAGTCCGCTGAAATCACACGGTCTACAAACCAGATAAACTCCGGTCCAGACTGGATTTGGAAATGATAAAATGGATAAAATGACACTTATGTTGCTCGTTTTATAGAAATCAGCTTGAATCATCGTGTAACTGTTGGCGAGTTATTTTATTAACGGATTACGCTTCAAATGCAAATCATTTATTTACACACAAATTTCAGGAACATTTTGTGAATTTCAGTCAATTCATATTAATGACTTGAAAAATGCTGATCCAAATCATGTCCACTAATCAGTACAGTTAGGACAAAAGTAATAGCGCCCTTTAAAGAGATGAAGAGTTCGGATGTGTCTATTGTAGCCGATTCCTGCAGCTTTTGCACGAGTTAATCACCACTTTGTTTCGTTTTATGAAGTTTTATAGCCGTGACTAAACTCACAGCTGACTGACATTCGCCAACACACACATGCAAATGTTTACAAACACTTCTGCAAACCTGGTCGTCGGTTTGGCCTCAAAAACTTTCACACACATTATTTATTTAGTAAAAGATTCATACATGAGGCTGAATTTAAAAAAAAAGAAGTCATGAGGGTCATATTTAACATGATTAATATACTAATAATTAATAATAAACCACGTGAATCATGCGGGTCAATACTTTGTGCAACAATACCCATAAGAAATAAGCTCTGTAGCATGATATCTGTGTGAGTTAGCTCTAACACACCATCTGTTAATTATGATAATAAGAATAATTCAAAAACAGCACCCGGAATCCCAGGAGACGCTCAAACGCACCTCTGTTTAGTTTTTTTGTTGTTTTTTTTCGTGAACTCCATCGATCTCTTGCTTTAACTGTTATTCACGCTGCTAATCTTCGCTTATAAATCTGGAGCGCTATTGATCAGCATGCATGCAATAAAGCTCTTTTTTTTACCTCCTTCTCACCATCTAATGTGCAAAATAAGCATTATTGCAACATCAGCGAGGAAAACGTCATCCAAACACAGGTAGAGTGGAGATAATTATACTAACGCCATCGAGCGGCCCGACTCCTGACACATCATCAAACTTATAAGCAGGATTTACGCTGCTTCGGCTTTTTCCCTGCGGAACGCCGGAGAGGTGCGAGTGCCACTTTTACCCAAGATTCAGTGCTGTTTCAGTGGAAAAGCCACATTTTAACCCTTAATAAAGATAAATGAGGTTACAGTCAAGATATAAGACTTATACTGATAATGGAAATATCTGAATGTCATGTCTTCTTAGGATTTTATATTAGCATATTCATATTTGTAGAAATAAGTAAATAAATAAATAAACAAACAACCATATCCATGGATTTCCTCATTATTAATGTTAAACCTGTTCATCCAGTTAATGCAATAATAAATATAATAAATATGATTGATAAGAGTGCGTTGCGATTTCAACCACTGTAACAAAAAAGCTTTAAAAAAAAAAAAAAGCTAAATGGATGAAGCTGAGTTATTGTTACCACCCTGAAGCTGATTATTTTCCTTTGCCAATATGTTCCAAAGTGTTTTATTTTGTTGTACATGACAGCAATTTGCCAACAATGTTTAATTTATTTTTTTAAAAAAAGGTATAATTTTAAGTTCCAGACACTGGAGACTGCTTCCATAACGCTAAAATAAACACTTTTCTCATCATTGATTATTAGAAATCTGTTTGTTACTAGTAGAGCGTCCATCATACAAGTCTCTGTAAATGAGCGTTACTATAGAAACGATGACGAAGGCACATTATAATAAACCTACGCTACTGTCAGATCTGCGGTTACAGAAAATTATCCAACACCTTCTGACCAATCAGAATCCATATTCAGAAAACACCTCGCTGTAGAGCATATGGAAAAGACGAGTCTATCACGAGGGCTGTCAATCAAACAACTTTAGAACATTAGAATATTAGGCCACGCCTCCTAGAAGAGTTCTCAGTGGAATCAGTGAGATTAGCAAGCACAGTTCGTTCATCACACTATTTTTCTGCTTCTTCATTTACATTTAATGCGGATTTACATTTAAAGTGCAGCGATCCAAAATAGGAGATATGACATTGGGAAGATCTGAGGTAAAGGCAGTCTGGGAATGTAGTGTTTTTTGACTGTTTTGGTCGGTCCTGTGCGTGCGTGTGCAGAGCAGACTGATGTGACGTGGCTAAAGTGACTAACCGAAGACACAGAAGTCATTTTATAATAAGATCCAGAGAGAGAGAGACAAAGAGATTCCCAGGATTAGCATGTAAACGTTTATTCCCCTCCAGTGATGCTACGCTGACATGCAGCCAAGTGCAACACACACACACACACACACACACACACACACACACCAGACAGATGACAGACACACTCAGCACACAGACATAACCAAACATAACCTTGCAATTACGAATTGTTAATCCTGCATGAACTGTTTCCCATGAAGAGCTGTTCAGGAATTATTTCCCAAGATGCCACGATACTTAGATCATTCAGCAGTGACTTCTATGTTTATTATGGGGGGTTTTCTTCAGAAAATGCTCAGTGTTCACAGAAGAAAAAAAAACATTTAAAAATAAATAAATAAATAAATATTTTTGTGTGTTTATAAAGCAATGCTATATGATCAAGTAGTAAAAATTCTAAGTGAAATATAAATAAATCAATGTAAATAAATAAAAATGTAAAAATAACCCAATAACAGACAGGATGCAACATCAAGACATCAAGAGATAAAAGTACAAAAATATAAAATATATTCATTTTTAAAACATAAACTATAAATACAATATCAGAGAACCTACTTTCAATTAAATGCAAAATAGTTTTTTGTTGTTAGTAAAACTACAAACCTAGTTATTGTGACGCTCATCCCGATATTAAACTACATTTGTAGGAATATTACAAAATTATAATGATTTTGAATTTTTTCCATAAGAAAGAAAAGTTGCGAACATCCCAAGACCAGTTCAATGTCCTGAATTTCTATGACTGTGTTACAGGAAGAAGCTCGGGGTGTTACTTTTTCCAGGAGAGTCTTAAATATTAACTGCATGGGTGTCAATAATTTTGAAGCTATCATTCTGTGTAAAAATATACATGTTCACTTAATGCATCATCCATTTTACAGACGCACAGCTCATATGCACGCCATATAAATGCAATTAAGCTAGACATTGGGGCACAGAGGGTACGTAAAAAACTAATGGCACCCCAAAAAACAGCTTGGCAGGCTGCAGGGGGCCGAGGTGCCTTCTCCGTGGAAGGGTGAAGGGTGGGCGGTGCAGGGGTGTAACGTTTTACCCTGGTGGTGACATCACAGTGGGGTGGAAACTCCATCTGTTTCTGAGAGTCACTTAACAATGACATTTACAGAACAAGCACTTAAGTGTAGAAGTTTCTACACCATGAAATTCTGAAGGACATTCCAGAGTGAAATTCACATGCATTTGGCACCTTACATAACTAGCATAGCTAGCTTACGTAACTGGCATAAACGCCTAAACATGGAGCTCGCATTTGTATTCACTTAATATTTTATAATAGTTTACGATATTCCAATAGTTAATAATGTTCTTTTTTGGAATATTGGTTTTAAGCTAACAATTAAATTTAGCTAGTATTGGAATTTGCTAATAAGCTAAAATCTGTATTTTATTAATGATTAAGCTAATATAAATATTCAGTAATGGTTTAACAATGACTTAAGCTCATATTGTCTTTTATTTGCTAAACATTAATGTTTTAAATACACTGTGTGCTAATATTAATCATAGCTAATGATTTCAGCTAAAATCTGCTAAGCTCTGCATTTGCTAATGTTTAAAATATAATGTAAGCTAATAGAATTTGCATAGAATTATGGTAGAATTAATATTCTAACAAGGATTATGCTAATATTGATATTTGCTAATGGTTTATTAATGATTTTATGCTAATATCAGTATTTGCTCTCATTTCATATTGTCCGGGAAAACGTTCATGAATATTTTCAGCTAATATTTGCATTTACTATTGGCTTAATAATGATTTAGAATATTACCGCTGTTACATTACAATGTTACATTACAACCAGCTTAAACATAGTAGCATTGTAGCAAAACAGATTAGCAAACCATATTAACAGCAGAACACAGCGAGAACATAGGCAAGTGTGTGTACAACAGCATTAACCATTTCATCCAGAGTTATCCACAACATAGTGTAATCATTTCCATCAGTGTCATTTTGGTTTGCACCACAACAGAAAATGCAATGCAATGAAACCAGAAAATGACAAAGAGTTAAGTATTTTAATTATAAGGTGGAATAAAGTGCTTATAATGCTTAATGAAGTCAGTTTGGGACATAAAGATAATAAAAGTACAAATCTGTGGCCTCCTGAAAATAGAAGAACATGACACGAACACGAACAGTTCTGGGAATTTTAAGGCAGAAATGGCAGGAAAGAAAGGATGCGAAGGTGGAAGACCAAATCAGCATGACACACACACACACACACACACACACACACACACTGTTACAGTAAGTCTTAGCCACCCTGGTGAGAAATAGCACAGAGTCAGAAAGAGCTAAATATAGCCATGTGAACACTCATGCAACAGAAAGAGGACTAATGTGGACCATGCGTGTGTGTGATGTGGTGTGAGCGAATGTGTGTGTGTGATGTGTCACCAGAGTTCGGGGGTAAAAACACACAGCAGGGGGTATACACACACACACACACACACACACACACACACACACACTACGAACCAGGACGATGGCATGACCCTGTGTAAACAAGTTTATTATCACCTTTATCATCACCATTTCTTTATCCCTGACCTGATTCACTCACTTTGTGTGTGTGTGTGTGTGTGTGTGTGAGAGTGTGTGTGTGTGTGTGTGTGTGTGTGTGTGAGTGTGTGTGTGTGTGTGTGTGTGTGTGTGTGTGTGTGTGTGTGTAGCCACACAGATCTAGTTAGTTCCTGGCCAGGGACTTTCCAGGCCAAACCTCATCCAGTTGGAGTCAGCTGCTCTGTCTGTGTGAGTGTGTGTGTGTGTGTGTGTGTGTGTGTGTGTGTGTGCGTGTGTGTGTGTTTGTGCGTGTGTGATGGGGGGGTTGTATCTGTCGGCATCCTGAAAACAGCTAAGGTCAGATCAGTGAACAAAGACCAAACAAGACAACAAAGCCAAAAAATGAAAACAAAGGCAGGGACTGAAGGAAAGTGGGCGGAGCTAGATATAATACAAATCTATGATTGTTCCAACACAGTGGTCACATGATTACCTAATTTCTGGTTTGACTTCATGATTTTATATTTCTTTTTATGCCCCCATGTGATCTACATAAAATCCAGCATCATTAAGGCTGAATATAAAATAGCTTCGTGCTAATCATGTTTGGTTCCTGCAAAGGGTATAACGTAAACATGTCGCAATTCACACACAAAACTGTGACTTGTTTGGTTTTGTAAGATTTTAAGGTCACCCAACAATGTTTGAACTCAACATTCTTTCTAATTACACTACAATTAATGTGACAGAAGCGTCAGCCAGTCAGAAACGTGCACAATTTTTTAACGCATCTTCTGACCCATATTGCGTTCCACATTCAACACACACACACACACACACACACACACACACACACACACACACACTATCTTTGCTAGTTTGCTAGTTCTCTGCTAGCTGTGCCCTGCTAGCTGTGCGCTAAACACGTGTACAAAAGACTGTTTGCATTTAATACATCTGAGCAGATATTTTAGCTAGTTACTGTCTGGTGCTTAGTTGTTTCTGGTTTCACCAAATAAGCTAATTGTTTCTATTTTCAGTCTTTGTGAGGTCTGGTGTTTTTATCCAGCAACTCCTGGTCTGCTCTGTTAGCCGTAGCCTGATGCTAGCTGTAGTCAGATCTGCTAGCAGTGTTTAGCCATAGGTTTAGGTGTGTTAGCGACGGTTAGCTGATCTGATATGCATGATGTAACATGCTAGCTGTAAATTGCTAGCCATTTTTATTTGTTTTTATCTTGTTCCCAAGAAAAGTGCTATATGTGAAAATAATTAGCATTCACTAATATTAGCAGAGTAGCATGTTAGCATCCATATTTTCTGTTCACACACATTAATAAAAAGTTAATAAAAGCTTTTTTAAATGAAATTGTTTATGCTAGATAAACCAATCAGCATGCTAACATTCCTCCATGTTTGTGAATATGTGTATACAAGAGTGCGTGTGTGTGTGTGTGTGTGTGTGTGGTGACTTTGCACCGCGTGTCTGGTCCCCAGATTGCCTCGGACCTGTCTGATTATAACGATGATGATCTGTGCATGTGGCTCTCAGGAGGAGGCTGCTGAAAGTGATTGAAGAGGCGACCATGGCCTGATTCGGTAATGGCTTCCTCATGGAGCTCCGAGTCCAGAATCCCACATCACACATCCACCTGATTCCACAATCCTTTTCTCTCAGTCTCTTTTTCAACCTGGACCACATCAGTGCAGCAGAGAGATCTGAGTCAGCACACGGCTTTGGCACACCATCTCAGACTCTGAGGGAAAAAACCCTTACACATGAGCGAATGGTTTAACTGGTGCATAGATTTAACCAGAAATCAAAGAGGGAAATCATGAATCCCAAAGATGATGTCATAGAAAGAACTCCGAGCAAATAAACACAAAAGGTAACATTGTTAGAATGATCAGGTAAATATTGAACAAGTTTTAAGATGAACAGATGGTAACGTTCCCAAACTAACATTGTGGAAACTTTAGTGTTTATGTCCTCGACAACATAATATGATTAGCTTGTAATGTTACCAAACATCCTTACAACATTGCTGCAACATTTAATGTTTCTATAATGTTTGTTTACAAATGTGATTAAAAAATGGCATTTGTAATAGAAAGAGTGCGTTACTCAAATACACACCAGATCATGTTAAGTAAAATATTCCACAGGTTCTAAGGTTCCCCGAATAACGTTGTGGAAACATTAGTGTTAATGTTCATACAACATCACTGCATAATGTTGGCTTAC
Source organism: Notoglanidium macrostoma (assembly GCA_030068235.1). NCBI lineage: Eukaryota > Metazoa > Chordata > Actinopteri > Siluriformes > Auchenoglanididae > Notoglanidium > Notoglanidium macrostoma. Next base: position 1,130,525 of record JAQQZR010000015.1, read on the forward strand.
AGATGTTATATAGATGTATTCCCAGGTTGAATGATTTTATATCAAAAGTAGAACTGGAAATGATCCGATAACCTAATATTGCTTGGATGATATTTAATTATTATAGATCTATATTATTGGAAAATTCACCATAAACATGCACACACACACACACACACACACTTATTCACAAGGGCAGCTCCAACCTCGTGTCCTCTAAGTGTACCTTTATTTAAGTTCCCACAAACACCACTACATACCAGAGCAGTGTTCGCAGGTGTGTTAGCTTTGCTGAGGTTAGCTACACGTGCGTAGGCGTGTATGAGCTCACAGTTACCCGATAGTGTCATGCTCAGTTTGCCAGTCCTCTCAGGACAGTGGTGCTCCTCCCTGCTGACCCTCACGCTGCAGCTGTGAAGTGCCCTTGGATGAAGCCGACCCGACGAGTCAGCAGGAGAGATCATAACGCTGAGGAGAGGGGTTTCGGTCTGGGTCAGACAAGGTGTGTACCGACGAGGAATGTATGACTTTCTTCAATTATATAAGTCCAAAACATAGTAACGATATGGATAACACACACACACACACACACACACACACACACACACACACACACACACACGAGTGACTAAGTGAGTCAACATCAGGTGTTCGTCATTAAGTGTTTTTTTTTTAGTTTTTAAAGGAAAAGTCCACAAAAACGTGTTGTGGACATGTTTGATGTCTTTTCCATTAGCTGCGACACATCTACAGCATCTCAAACCACACCCACCTCTCCACTGGCATGGTTTAGCACACATTACGACTTCCTGTCATCTATAAACATGAACAGAACACGTGCAACAGAAGACAACATAAGACAGCATGTTTGTACACATGTACTTTATGTTGTCTTCTGTTGCACACGTGCACTTTTGTACTTCTGTGTTGTCTTATATGTAGCACCTTGTCCTGGAGAAACGTTCTGTATGTATGCTGTATCATCTGTATATGGCAGAAATGACAATGACAATGAACTCGAACATGAACTTGAGAACTTTACTGAGTAGCTAAATGCTGTATTTGTAACATAATTTGGCAGCCATCTTGGAAAACCAGAATGACTAGCTATGTTGGAATTCGTTCCATACTTTCCATCAGTGGACGACCATTTCTCTTAGTAGTTCTCTGTATTATTTCCCATAATGCACCATAAATATAGTGTGCAACCAAACTAAATGATCACTACTAATAAGTAAGCAATAAAATTCTCGGTGTGGCGCTGTTATAGGAAAATAATCAATGACAGTGTGATGGTGTGATGTGATGAACGTAAGTGACGAAGTGTAAGATAAAAAAACAGGTGAAAACATGAAAAAGTGTAAACTTTTAACTTCAAGTTCCAACTTTACCTCTGACTGTTGCAAAGCACTGATACTGGAGACTCCTTCATACATCACACACACACACACACACACACACACACACACACACACACATACAGACAACAAGGCAATAAGTTCTTCTTTTCCTTCTGGTGCTTCCTTCCGGATCCACACTGCCGCTTATAAAAAAGTGAACGTGTTGTGTATTTGGTGACTTTTCTCTTTAAATTTTTGCTTTCCAGAGAATATAATTGAGGTGCTTGTGTTGGTTAATCATTAGGTACATATATATATATATATATATAAAAATTTCATGAAAGGAAAAAAATAATACTGTAATAGTTGATGATGCCATGCATATCAGTAAGCATGACGTATAAACGATGTAAAATCAATCGTTACCCTCACATCACGAAAAAAGTAAAATAAAAACAAACCTCTGCATTCAACTACAATTTCACTATCAGAATATAAATGTATACATTCCCAACATTTTCCCCTTAACTGACCCATTCTCTCTGTCTTTCGACCCTAATTACCCATTAATTAGCACATATGTCTATGTGTCATTTGTTCCATATGTAGCAGTCACAATAGTAGTGCTGTACCTGTGCACACTGTGAATAATCTGTGTTTTACACTCGTACTCTATTTTTCCTGTTAGCTCTGACCACAGTGAAGCATTTGGTTTTCATCAGGTCCTGTCCGAGGCGAGCATTCCATTCAAATGAGTGAAGAAGCAGCGTTACAGCAGTTCAGCTGTGCTTGAAGCCCACGTAAAACACACACACACACACACACACACACACACACACACACACACACACACACGCACGCACCAGCAGGATTTGAGTGTTGCGCTTTAACAAGCCAACGTTTAAGCCAGAAAAATCCCCAAGATGAGAGACAAACAGCAAAGACACGCTAGTGTAAATTTCCCCCACGTGCACACCTACTCCTCCGTATACCCGGAAATCTGCCGTCTTTTTATTTTTTCTTCCAGGATCAGAGACACAACATGTCCCCGAACCTCAAAAACAACCATGACACACTCGAGACATGTTTTGGAAAACAGCTCCATTTCTTTGCGAGCTGATTCAGAGGTTTAAATCAGGTCAAGTTAAAAAAATTTAAATTAAATACTTGTGCATCTGATGATTTTGTGTGTTCCTTGCTTGTTTTTATTTCATTTTGACATCAAGAAAATGCTGAAATCATCTTTGATTAAAAAAATTAGATCATCATTTTATCATGTTCTATCATCCTCTTCTAGAGTAACTGTATAGATCTACAAAAAACATGATCACAAACTCTTATGATCATAAACTTCATAAACAATGATCATCCTGAAACTGTAAGGATCTTCTTAAGAAAAGAGATTAGGAGCTCATCCATGTACTTTTCAGATCTTTTTTTTTTTAAGAAAAGAGATAAGGAACTGTAGAGATTGTTAGAAAAGATATCAGGAACTCATCTGGGAACTGTGTAGATATTCTTCATGAGAGGTCAGGAACACGTACACTAACTAGCCAAGAATTTTTCAATTCAATTTATTTGTATAGCACTTTTAACAACAGACTGTCACAAAGCAGCTTCACAGAAGTATATATATCCATCCATCCATTATCTATAGCGCTTTATGCGTCTGGGTGGCGGGGAAGCTGGAGCCAATCCCAGCATCTTGGG
>JAQQZR010000015.1:1252790-1264860 GCA_030068235.1 Notoglanidium macrostoma
CTCTCTCTCTCTCTCTCTCTCTCTCTCTCTCTCTCTCTCTCTCTCGCTCTCTCTCTCTCTCGCTCTCTCTCTCTCTCGTCTGTCTATTGAACTCACCTGTTTCCTGTTAACCTTCATTTAACTCTGTGTATTTATACCACTTCATTTAGCACTTCATGGTTTTTTAAGGTTTTGGTTTTGGCATGTTAGTGTGAACGGTTTTCTGTTCATTAGTCCTTCATTATTCTTTGTTTAGTTTTTTAAGAAGAGAAAGTGTCATGAGCATTTATAGGTCTGGGTTTAAAAAAAAATTTTCTTTGAAACTCTGAAAAAAATTTTTAATAACAACAAATATTCAATTGACCTAGATATTGGGCTGGATTTTTTTTTTTAAATAAAGAAAAATTTTTTTAAGAAAAGCCTGTGTTAAGCTGATTTTATTATTATTAATAATAATAATAATAATAATAATAATAATAATAATAATAATAATAATAATAATAAAATCATCTTAACACAGGCTTTTCTTAAAAATGTTTTTTTCTTGGAATGCTTGGAAAGAAAGAAAAAAGGCTGTTATAAGCATCTACATGACCCAGTTTTGTTGCTGATGGTTTTTTTTGTTTGACAAGGGAGACGAGACTGTTCTGAGCACATACTGGCCTGAGCTTTTTCATTTATAAATGACTTTTTATAAGTGTTATTTGTAATAATAAATAAATTTTAAAAAATTATAAATAAAAAAGGCTGTTATGAACACACAGTGTGATCTGAATATTGTCACAGTGTTTAAATAAAAATATTTTCAGTGATCTTGATGAAGCCACTATAAGCACAACGCTTTTACCCAAATTTTAGCCAGAAAGTAAATAAATAAAATAATTTATATGTAAATCATTAGTCTGTAATGTCCTCCTGTTCTCATCATGAATGCCAGTTCACTACATTAGTGTATTTGCTAAACAGTTGAAAAGTTAAAAGCTCTAAATGGCAGATTCAGACAGCTCTGTGTAAATCAGATGAAGCGTAAAGGAAATCATTATGGAGTTACAATTTCTTGTTCCTCAGAGTACGAGGCTGTTAAAGAAATCCTACCAAACATCGTTCCACATCTTTAAACCAATGATGGCTAAAATAATAATTGATCTCTGTTTCTAGTGTATTGAACACTTCCTCAAGGTTTCATGAAACCTCTTTAAGACTCGTTCTGCCAACACAATTAAATTTAGCTCGACTTTCGAGCTCATTGACCCGGCACACGTTTTCCTGTAAAGCCACGAAACCGTTTCCTCTGACATGCTGTAGTGAAGTGAAGGAACAATCGATAGTGTTAATTGTGTTTTCAGCAAGCAGTTTGCTCACAGAGCGGCGTTCAGGAGGGGAGGAGATGCGGAGAGATACGATGAAGAACATGCAGGAATAATACGGTGAAATATGAAATGGTCATTAATAATGTGATATCAGTACAGATCCTGTAGCGTGTTGTGCTGTTAGAGGAAAATAATCATCCACATAGAGATGTGATGAAGCAGAGTTACTGTTAAATCCATGAAGCTGATTATTTCCTAATATCAGCACATCCCCATATGTTTTATTCCTCTTACACCACAGCGATTTATTAAAGAACAATGTGTACTTTTTATCTGCTTATAGTGATATTTAACATTCACAGAACTAATTCTCACTTACGTTATAGCTTTTCCATCACCAGCCTCTTTTTTAGGTTAAAACCCTTTAACCCCTGTAGTACACTTATTTAGGCCCATAAATTGTGTTTTGTCTAGGTAAACATGTTGTTTTTTGCTTGTAGTAAAGCTTTTCCCACTTAAGAGCGTATTTATTTTGTCTGAGCTGCTAATTATTTAGCGTGATTATGGGAAATGCTAATTGATGCGCAACTGGATCCAATGGTGCCACCGCTAGTAGTTAAAGGGTTAATAAAACAAAAAGTGCAGTTTTTCAAGTAAAAAAATAACAGCAAAACATAAACAACAACTCTGTCACAAAAAGCTCCAGCTTTACCTCTGACTGTTACACATCGCTGACACTGGAGACTCCTTCAAACAGGATACACACACACACACACACACATTTCTCCTTACAGTAAGTGTCACCAGATCAACAGTTTATACTGAGCATCCGCCATGCACGTCCTTGTTGCTATAGAAACGATAACGTAGAACAGCAAACAAGTACATTAATATCAATTTGTGATTTTCAGTGGAACCTTGTTGGTTTAGATTCTACACGAATGAAAGATGACAACAAAGACAAAATAAACATGAAAGATCAAAATACCCAACATTCAAACAATGAACACATCACTGCAATAAGAAAGCAATGACTAGACAATGTAGTTGACATGTCCATGTATCCACTTCACAAGGATCCAAGGATAGGTGGACACCACTGCATCCAGCAACCCGGCACAGCCACCCCACCACCAGACACCACTGGCGGACACAGGGCAGCACGCTCGCAACCCCGTCCTCGCCCTGCACTGGAACGCTCAGGCCACCTCTCCAGCAGCTTATTGTCCATCTGAGCGCCCGACTACCTTCAGCTGCCAGGTGGCAGGCAGGGTACAGGGCACGGTCAGCACCCCGAGCGTCAGCAGCGCTTTACTGTGGCCACGTGACCACGCTGAGCTGCGAGGTGGCAGGCAGTGCAGGCCCGAGCTGTGGATATCAGCACCATCGCAGCTGCACTGAGCGCTCTAGAAAATGAGTCAACACCTTCCGACCAATCAGAATGAAGTATTCAACACAATTCAGTCTGATACATGACTGTATAATTCATAACCATATCGGCGTCTTTTCACCTCAATAAAATAAACTACAGTGGATGTAAACGGATGCAGCATTCAGCAATATGACTCCGTTAAATCACACTACAGGAGCTCAGTGTTAAAAAAGAGAGATGGGGGGTTGTGGAGAGAGAAAAGGAACGAGGGGGAAACCCATTAAAGAGCAGCTTATGGTGCATTCAGTGATGTTTTTTATAGTTTTACGGCCTCTCTCTCTCTCTCTCTCTCTCTCTCTCTCCGTCCCCACCCCCACCCCCACCCCCACCCCCGGTCTCTCAGACTCCATGTACTCGGCCGGTGCTGCGATCCGGAGGCCAGCTGTCAGTGCATGAAGGATTTCCCGCTCCGATTCACTTGTTATTGCGCTGTCCGAGTGACAAGTATACCTATAGAGTGAGTATTTATTTCAGGAATGTTTTGTTCTGTTTTCCTGCTGTGATGAATGTTTCTTTTATAAATCCCACGCCGGACCTTTTAAGCCGTAAACAATATTTCTCGGAGGCCGAAGATCCCTTGTGCAGCACTCTTGAGGAACCTTGAGATTTCCTGGTTGTGATTTAATGGCTCGTAACTCCTGAAAGGCAATCCTTCTTGACTTTTTTCTACTTCCTGTCCTCTCCTGATCTTCTCCTGGACACATCTCTCGGCCAGAAGAAAACACACCTATTTGTTGTGGTTTTCTTTTTTCTTTTCATAAATGAGAAGTATTGTACATACAGTACTGTGCAAAAATCCTTTTTTTCTCCAATAAAACGCTGATAAAAAACATTGTCAAAGCACAACAAAAATGGTACATAAGGCATTTATCCGGTTTTAAAGGAAATGTACAGTTTTATTGTATTTTGTTGGTTGAGTTTGCTCCTCACGGTAGTAATTATTTTGATGCTTAAACTTTACATTACATAATTGTACTGCTATACGGGACTTTATATGTTCAGCGTTTGATTTGGCAAAATGTTTCTAAAACAGCTGGAGAAACACCAAGCAAAGACTATTCGTCTTTTTCGTTCTTTTCCAGATCATTCTGACGTTATAGAGCGTGAATCACGGTTCTCTGCAGAACAAACACGAGCTCTTGGTTTTATTGGGCTTCTTTTTCCAAATGATGCTTTTTCATATGTTCTGTATAGGAACGTAACCAAATGAACAGATAATGTGTTCTAAACAAATAAATGCATATATGAATCAGAATCAGAAAATTTTATTGATCCTGCAGGAAATTGCTATGTGATGACTGCCACAACACACAAAGACACAAAAACACAAGAACAATATAAAATAAAATAAAAAATAAGTCTAAAAATCTAATCTAAAATCTAAGAAAAACCAGTGGAAGACTATTGACATAAGTGGAAGTTTGGAATAAGTTGTTGCATTTAGAGAAACAATATTAGTTAAATACTAATAAGTAATAAGTAATATTAAGAACAAAACAGCTGCACTATTTGGATTTGGTTCGTTTTGCTTTTACAGTTGTTTGTGAGAGGGAGGTTCTTACTTTCATATGGACAGACATTTTGGGAAGAAACTAAATCCATAAATATTGCGTGCAAGTACAAACTAAATTTCTGCATCTTTCTCTGTTTAAAAAAGCAGGAGAAAAAACCTTCCTGTTTAGACCACGCCCTCTTCCGGTATAAATCCGAGTACAGATACAGATATTTGGAGCACTAAGCAGTCCCACATACAGAGTGCTCTAGCTACGTTGTTCACGCTGATACACAGCATTACACTAGCCAGACGCTACCAAAGTAACCATGGCAACCTTCAGCAACACGAAATAAAAAGCAAATAAATCACCTCTGGTTTGCTGAAGCTAGACTTTTTGGAGCTAGCTGAAAGTTCTCTCCAAAGCCACGCCCCCAAAACACATTCTATACCTTCTACACTGGATAGATATATGTGACTGAATGGGCATGCAGGAGGCGGAGCTTTCAGATTGCCAAGAATTAGACATGCCCCGTGATTGAGCTGTTACTATAGCAACGATAATGTAGTAAAACAAGGGCATTGATATAAACCTGCGATTTGCAGCTGCACACAAATGAATCATCACCTTCTGACCAATCAGTATAAACAGAAATATTAAACAGCTTGTCTCTGATTTACCAAACTGCACTCCGTCTGTACGATATCTTCATTAAAGATGTTACCACTAACTGCATTCTTAGTGTTTTGTACCACACACACACACACACTTTAGTACAATTTCAAGTGCCAATAAATACACAGTTGCCAATGTTCAATGTGTAAAAAATCATTAGCCTGATATCTCTAATTGTGTTTTTCTCTCCTCTGGCATAATCCTGAGCTGTGTTCATTAACAATGTATGAATTAATTAAAGGCCTTCATAGGATTTCTCCAGACTGAAGCAGGGAGATAAAGAGCGTCCTGTCCCTCACTCGCTCCTCCTCGTGGCGTTCGCTTGCTTTCCCCCGTTCTCTTAATTGTACAGTTTCCGCCTCGTGTCAATAGCTGCATTAATTTTGCAATAGATCAGCCGTATTGATCCTCGCATCAATGTTATTTCATTTCTTATAGGTACTAATTACACAGAGCGAGGCGCGAGGAAACTGCTGTGTAACTCACACTTTCCCAATAACAACAAGAGAAGCAGAGAGAGAACAGTACAACACGTTAAAACAGGAGAATTCAACTATTGTTTTTTTCTGAGGGCTAAATATTAAAAAGATGCATTGGGCCAAACACGTCTTCATGCTCTGCTGTCGTTCCTGTTAAACGCAAGTAAACTTAAACCAAAATACGAACAGGTTAACAGACACGTTTATTTCTGAAGTTTGTAAAAGAAAATAACTGCTTTAAGGATTTCAGTGCTTCTTTGCGTCTTTGCAAAACATGCTGTCAGATAAAAGATAAATAACTTTAAAAAATGCCTGTAGGAGTGAATTTTACAGTGTTTTTAATATTTAAGGTTTTTACTTTCATGCAGATAAACCGTCAGTTATTCTGGCAAACAACAAACACAGAACATTCATGTAGCGTTATCTTATCTTACCTTAGTCTCCAGTGGGTAGTTTTACAGGAACCTTCTCCCAACATTTAGAGAACATTTTCTCCAGGTAACCTTCTCTAACCCGAGGGATATAGATATATATATAGATACATTTATAGATTTGTAACTTCATATTCAGAATCTATATATTTATATTCAGAATATTTCTGTGAAGCAGCTTTGAGACAATCTGACAGTCTGTTGTTAAAAGTTCTATACAAATAAAATTGAATTGAACTGATTGTTGCATTGCGCTTTTCACACAATCTTTCTAATTGGTTGTGTTTTGAAATTTATTCACACAAACATATGGGAACGTTTCTAGGACGATGCACAGAGGTTGATGGTGTTAAGTGTTGAATGGTTAGGGGAACATTATTACAACCAAACAATAAAGCCTCCCACATTACAAATGTTAGGAGAACGTTCCATAAACTAAACCGTGCAACCAAAAACTGATGTAAAACAAGGTTTCCTGGCAAACCACAGGACAAGCAAACAAACTTCCAAAGAACATTCCAGTAACTAAAAAATAACGTTCCAGGAACGTTGTAGCAGGAAAGATCTGCTTAAACAGCCCTACCATGTGGAGTTCCTGCTCGGAAAGATTTCAAAGAGCTCCGATTTCTCCCAGCTGTGATTCTGTGATGTCACGTCGCCATGGCGGCACGCACGTGAAACACGAGGAAAAGAAACTTCCTTATTTAAAATTTTCCCATACAATTGTTTTGGTTCTTTTGCCCCCCTTGTACTTTTTCTCTTTCTTTTTTTTTCTTGCTTTCTTCCAAAGTAAATTCACAGCGACTGTGAGAAAACTCTTAAGACCCTGAACAACTTGATGAAACAAGTCTAATAAAAGCTCAGACTTTTAAACGTCTTTTCATTTTACTTCTCTATACCGTTCAGAAAGTAATGGCACTGTGTTTTGACCCCCAGTTTTGGGTTCCACTGGCTTCTCCGGTGTGAAGTGTCGCTGAAATCGTCCTGACGTGTGTTTGCTCTCCGTCATCTCTGGAGTTCACTCGGAGCTGGAAACGCGCCGCAACAGTTACAGTCCGGAATTTTCTGCTTGAGGTAATAATAAGAAGTCATTCTGTCCATTAGCATGTTTAATTTATCGCCATCACTGTTAGCATGTTTATAGCTGTGCTGTAAGTTTGCTGTCGTCCTGTTGGTGGGTTCAGGACGAGTGGCGTAGCAGCGATCTGGGATCTTAACAAAATTTCTCCCAGTGAGGAGCTTTGTGTGCGATAGTGATAAACTGGTCACATTGATTGACCTATGATACGTACCTGTGGTTGGCGCTATGATCACCTTCAGTAATTAATTTGCACGAAAAACTATGAATGAGTGAAAATTTAGATTAAATGCTGCATGTAGAACGTGTCCTGGGGAGTTAATCGGCGAAAAGCACGTCAACTCAACATGGAGGTCACTGGAGAGAGGAATTAATGTTACTTGTGAAAGTCCCAATGTTCACAACTACCAGTTTCTCTCCACACACACACACACACACACACACACGTGAACAGTCCCGCTCTCCTGCCTATCAACTCCTCTAATGAACGGAAAGGTCAAAGCGCTAATAAAACTGTTAGCAGAAACGAGTCTCTCCGATGTGTTAATGCACTTTTAATTCCTGTTAGCAAATTTCATCCCCCAGCAGTTTCGTCTCATGCTAATGAGAAATAAAACGGTGCGTGGTGGCGGAGGGGGAGCGCGTGAGGGTGGTGGAGTCGACTCGCTCTTCTCAGCTGAGCTCAGGAGCGCCGGGTGAACTTCACGGGCCGAGGACCTGCTTCCAGCCGTCCCGTTCGGCTGGGTTAATTAAAGAGCAAAGCTCCATCTGTTCTTCATCAGCTCGCTTCTTCAGACACATGCCAGTTATTTCCTCTCCTCGTTCAGCCTCAGAGTTAAAGTTTGCTTCATCGGCAGGACATTTATTTCAATGACATGCCAAAATGATTGATTTTCAGAGGGAAATAATAATGATGAGTAAAAACCTCTAGTGTGGTGATATAACAGCTCTTACCCACTGAGGCTAACAATTTTTATTCATCAAATAACATCATGCTTTTTATTTTTATAGAAGCATTTACAGTTGGAATATCTGTGAAACATGTTAGTTATTCTCACTCGTGGTATAATTGCTTTTTCCCCTCTGTCTTGAAGAGCTTGTGATGCGAAAAAGCTGATGAAGCTCGACGCGTAAAATATGCATAATTGTTAACGTCAGAAAGCAAACAGAAGCTTGGCCTTTATGACAAGATGTCGGTGCAACAGGATGTAAATAATAGACTAAAGGACTAAACACAGAACAGGTGACCACAGTCAGGTAACAAAGCAATCACAGGATGAGCGGAAATCAAAACAAATACACGCACATGCCGTTTGTTGCCATGGGAACACCAACCTCAAGGAGGCCACGGTGAGGTCCTGAGCTTTGAGACATGGTTCAGCCTCGTACGAAAACAAGACGAGGGAATTTTTTCCAACGTCTACATTTTGTGGTTGGTTTTACATTTTCTTTCTTCAGTCAGTACTGAGAGAATGAGCGCTGTAGAAGAGTGTTTGTATTCTTTTACATGATTTACATGAGTTGTAAATTACATAAGTTATGTAAAAAAAGGTAAGTTTTTAACTTTTTTGCAAATGAGAAAAGATTTAAGCTGAGCACAGTCGATTAGATTTTTTTCATTCAAACCTAATTGCAGCATCATTTTCAGTAGCTTTTATAAAGGAAATGAGAGTATAGAAGTGTGTGTGTGTGTGTGTGTGTGTGTGTGTGTGTGTGTGTGTGTGTGTGTGCCTATGTTGAACTGCCAGGAGAAGCCAAGGCGAGGTTAGAAAGTGTCCTAAATAAAAAAAATTTAAAATAAAAAAAAAAACAGATAGCATTTGAAGAAAAACTATTTCGGACATTTGACCTTGCTGTGACCTTGACCTTGTTTTGGATGCATTTCAAAATCTACTCAGTTTATTTTCTGGTTACAATGATCATTCCATATAAATCCTACAAACAAGTAACCACTCATTCTTGAGATATCGTGACGATATCGAGATGTTGGCGTATAGGCCTTGTAGAAAAACTCGTTTTCTTCATCTGGGGTGAAAATGTAAAACATTTCGATTTCTTAAGTATAAAGCATAAACAGCATTTTAGGTGCATTTCCTTTCCTCGCCATCCCTGATAAATATGTTCTTTATATCGTTGTGTTTCATCTGATAACATTTTGTACATGCTATTAAACTCAATAATTCATTACTTGCCTTTTTTAATAGGAAGAGCTTTAAAATAAAGGCTGATTCCATTAAAAGCGAAAAATTCTGAGGAAAAAGAGCTTGGCCTTTTTACATCCATGCTAATGCTTTTTAAAGTCCGATAACTCGGCGGCAGAGTAAATTTACCCATTACTGAACACAGTCCAGCAGACGAGAGCAAAAGAAAACACTCTAACAAAGCCATTAGAGGCAGGAGAAGGCGCAGACGCACTCTATTACCAAACTGTGCCTTTTAATCAATAAAGAGATAAAAGATATTTTAATCAAAGACATATTTCCTTGTTTGCGTAATGCCTTTTTTCCGCCGTGCGCGTAATCTTTAAACGGGTGAAAATGATGCATAATGCACTCCCCGAGAGCCACTCATCCATAGAAAGCCAAAAGCAGATCGTCAGCAGAATCGCGCAGCCGGGCCCGGGCGCTCGCGCCACGCTAAATTGCATTACGACATTTATATTAAAGAAAATTGCATCCTGTAAACTCAAATATTATCCATGCCTCCCCCCGATACACCCACACACATACGCATACAAAAGATTACATTACTCACACACACACACACACACACACTGGGCTGCTATTAAGGCTGGAGCTATTTGTCCAACACGCTAGCATCCGCAACAGCATTAGCAGGGAAACCTGAGACTCCCACGGCTTTACTGAAGTCAACTCGTTCCAGGCTAAAGAGCTAACAGAGCTAGCGCTGAGCACCAGATCAGGTTCCCGTCTACGGCGTTAAGCAGCTTTTGATGAGAGAGAAAGTGAATGAGAAATAGGAAGTTTTTCAGGCTAGCATGGTGTCTAGCGTAACATTTTATGTACTTAGCTTAAAAGAAGTTTTTTGATAAATATGAAATGTCACGTAAACCTACAGTATGATGCTAAAGGTCACATTGAAGAGGTCCAAGAGAAAAGTGAAAGAACTGTTTAAAAGTGCCTAGTTTTTGTAAAACATGTTGCTAGCGCGTATCCGAGTTCCTGCCTCTCCAACGATAGCCGTATTTGTGTAAAGCCGCCCTGTTACCCTGTCCACTCTTAAAGGGCTTTATAAATAACACTGACATTTAAAACTTACATATATTATATGCACAATTCGGCAAGAGGGACATCCAAACAATCAACACGGAGAGAAGGGCGTGGTCTACTCCCCTGTCAATCATGTCTGTCAGTTCAGAACGCCTCAGATAATGGACTTGAATTATCTTGTCGATATGGAGGAACCATTAACGTTTCCATCTAGAATCCTAATAAACCAGAGAGAATCCCTTCGGAAGCTAAGAACCCTCAGCAAAACAAAAATCATGTGAAACCCTTTGTTATGCATGTTTTTGGGCTTTGGACGGCATACATGATTTTGCACTGTTGCTAACATCGCGGTACTTTAAAGGAACATCCCGTTGTTTCCTAACCTTATTTTTAACGTTCACGATATTACAACAGAAAGAATATTTTATAATGCAGGTCTAAAGGCAGCTGTCGATGATAAACCTTTATGCATTTCTCTTATATCCTTATAAAATGAATGAATCCGAGTCAGATTCTTTCTTAGGTTTTTTTTCAAGGATTCATTTTAAAGAATTTTTTCCGCTGGAAGATTTTGTGATTAAGCGGAGTTGAGTAGCCGTGATATGGCAAAAATATAAAAACCTTCATTAAAATGTAATGTAACATACTTCATTTTTAGTAAGTTGGAAAGTTGAGAAAATTTTATAAACAAAAACAATTTTTGTTATGTTTTCTATCATGTATGATTTTAGTGCATTTGGATAAATGACATGCACTGCATTGTGTCCAATTTCAACGTTTTCCCATATTATATTATAAATACATGATCGATATTATCTACAATCTGTTTTCAGTTTCATCAAAATAAAATTCATTTTAGCCATTTTTGCCTCTCAAAATCTAAATAGGTCAGACGGTGTGACCGCATGAGCACAAACTTTGTAAATAAAGTTGAAAAGAAGGTTTTTTTTTGTTGTTGTTTGAAACCTTTACAGTAATAAAATATTGCAAAGCCTGATCGACAGGGAATCTCATGAACAACACTTTAAGTGGCCTTACTGATGATGTTATGATGTCAGCTCGCTGTAGAAACACTGGGGAAAGTGTTATTTTCTGTCCTGATTATTCTGAATCAGACCTCAAGAAAATCAACACAAAAGTGTTGTAATTATGGTCATGTTTATTCATTTAAATTATTTCTTAATAAGCATGATTTTGAGGGTAAAGATTTATGCCTGTCCAAGTAGAAGCTTCATTAATTTTATAACATGCTGAAGAGTCATGTAGCACAACCCCAAAATTAAATAATGCAACCAGAGAAAAGATTTACAGATTTATGGAAAGAAATTCAATGTAAAATTAATGTGTTATCTAGATAAGAACTGTAACCGCATTCTATTGTGTTATAAATATATATATATATGAGAGGACGTTATCTGTAGTTATGACAATATACAAAGGTATGTATGTATGTTATACACATTTTCAATAATGGTTAATAATGTTAGTGAAAAACATCATATTTTTGCATGTGTGTGTGTGTGTGTGCAAGTGTGTGTGTGTGTGTGTGTGTGTGTGCAAGTGTGTGTGTGTGTGTGTGTGTGTGTGTGTGTGCTGAAGTTTTGAACAGTTGTTGTCATTGTTCTATTTGTATTATGTTTTGTTATGTAATATATAGTCACATATATTTTAATGATTGATTGATTAGTGGGCGGGGCTTAAAGCTTAAATTCAATGTTGATAAGGTCATGTGACAGTTATGAGACGTGTACAAGATGATGTGCTGGACATGATTCCTCCAAAAATTACTCCTATAAGCATTAAATATACAGATTGACCAAGACTGTTTTTTCAGCCTGTAGTGATATTTTGTGAACACTTTGCTGAAAGACAGCATGAAGGCTTCAGTGCACGTGTGTGTGTGTGTGTGTGTGTGTGTGTGTGTGTGTGTGTGTGTGTGTGTGTGTGTGTGTGTGTGTGTGTG
>JAQQZR010000015.1:1271483-1282287 GCA_030068235.1 Notoglanidium macrostoma
TTAACTGTACACTGTACCACATGTATACATTGAAATGACAATAAAAGACACTTGACTTGACTTGACTTGACTTGATGAGGAAACCCATGAAAGCTCTTTATTACTATCAGTGTATAGTGGACAGAGGAACCGCTTCTATTGTTCTATATAGAACCGTACAGCAGGGTTCTAAGTGGTAATCCTTTACGAAGATTGAATTTAAGCAGAACAGAATTTAAACAGAACAGACGCTGACCCCACCGTGACCTCAGTATGACCCCGGTGTGACCCCTCAGCTCTCCACAGCTGTAAAAAAGGAACTCGGTCAGAGTGAAATATTGTTTTGGGCAGAAACACTGAAGTTGTCAGGAAGGAGAACGCTCCAGGAATTTAACACAGAACCGTAAACTTTTTCCTCTGCAGTCTGACAACAAGCAGAAATATTAAAGACACAGACGATAAATCCCATCAAAATACAACAATATAACAATATAACAATAAATACATTTCTTTATTTAAAAAAAGCATAATCAGCTCTCTAATCTCACTTTAATCTCACTTTAATCTCACTTTAATCTCACTTTAATCTCATGTGTTTTTCCCCTTAAGTGTAAATAAAATAAATAATAACAATAATTTTACTTTCTAAAAGTTTGTGTATAAATATATTTGTTTACTAATTTATTAGTAGCAAAAACAAAAATAATTAGCTCTGTTTTTAAAACTGCTTTATTTTGTAAAATATCAGGGACTGTGTGTATTCACAATCCTAAATCTAAATGTCATTTTTAAATTTTCAATAACTTCATTTTTATTTGAAATGAATGTAAACAAACAAAGAAGAGGAAACTTTTAAGCCCTGGTGTCTGTGGTGCCGCTGTTGAGCGTTCCCGATCCGAGCCTCGGGTTTTTACCTCTCAGGTTGAAGCAGAACTAAATAAATAATAACAATAAATAAGTAAATTAAAGTAAAGCGGCAGGCCGAAGCAATAAAAGGGTTCAGAGTACATTATCTGAAATATGATGTGGAGGAGGAGGGGGAGGAGGGAATTAGCAGGGAACACCGGGAACGTCGAATCAAATTACACAGGGACGAAACGGAAACTGCTAGGCTGTGAAAAGAGCCGAGAGCGAATCCACAGAGACGGCGTGTGTACAGCTTGTTTTGGGGTTATGAATGTGAAGTTAGCGCCCCGAGGCTTGGGGACCGGGGGGACCGGGGGGGGCCGGGGGGGGACCAGGGCGGGGACGGGGGACCGGCGACCGCCAGCGAGCACAGCGAGGCCACGTCACGCTGCAGCGAGCAATATTGATTCCCCGCTAATTCCCTAATTATTTTCCGATTGGATTTCAGATTTCGGAATCGTCATCAAGACACATCAACAGAAACCCAAAACCCAAGCAGTATTTTTCTCTCTGTTTCTCTCTCGCTAATTTTTTTTTTTTTTTTTTTTGCAACCGTAAACATTTCTGGAAAATAAATAAATAAATAAAAGCAGTGAAATGAAGCTGGATATTCAGCACAGCTGCTAGGCTCGACCTTTTCTCTCTTTTTTTATTTTTTTAACAAGCAGAACTCCTTCGAAAGCATATTGTGTTTTAGGAAACGCAAATGCAAGAGGGAAAATAAATAAATAAATATAAATAAATAAATTTATATCTCGTGCTGACTGTGAATTGCTAATGCAAATGTTTAGCATCGCACATTTTCTGCATGATCTGTCTGTGCCGCCGCGCCATTTTTTTTTGCTAACTGTGAACTCGAGAGGATTTAGCCGAGAGACGCTCGACGTGGAGAAAGCGACTGCTGTGATCAAATTCAGAGCAAAGACGAGGCTGTCGGGAAATCAGAGGTGTGACCCGCTGTTGCACCAGAGCCAGTGGAGTTTACTCAGCGGGCGTGCGCATTTTTCCACAGAACTCCAAGAACACCAAGCCGCTTCCTTTCGGCGCGCTAACACAGGAAGCGCTAACAGAGTTCCTCTGCTTCTTTGCAACAAAAGCACATGCAAACTTCTCTTACAGGACGTGTCACCCGCTACTACCATTTCCAAGAAAAACCATGTTGATAGGACATGTGTGTGTGTGTGTGTGTGTGTGTGTGTGTGTGTGTGTGTGTGTGTGTGTCAGTCAGATGAGTTACTCAAGCAGAACTGAAAGGAGACTCACAGTTCAGTGTCCGACCCTGACAGCCAGAATGGGAATTCTGGGAATTATGTAGGGTCAAATGATGAGCATTCAGACTTAAAACCTGAGAGGTGTAGATGTGCAAATCCGATACATAAATAAAAAAAGAACAAGTAAAAAATATAATCAATGCAAAAAAAGTGAAAAACTTTGTCTATTTATTTATTTACAAAATGTCTAATAATCTGATTTATTAAAACTATTTCTACGAAGACAATTTATTAAAACCTTTCTTACATTAATGCTTAGTAATAATAATCCAATAGAAACTTAAATTAGTAAGCCTATAACTAATCCTAACCATACGTGTGATTTTATTTATAATAAAGTATAAAGAGAGATATTAGATCATTTGGCTACATGTACGGTATTTTCACATGCTGCTTTTTATACTTCAGAGTGTTCATACTTTACAAGTGAAAAGTAAATTATGTTAACTGTAAGATATTTAAAAGTAATGAAAAAAGCACATTGTCCTCGTTTACGCTGAACATCATCAGGGAACCAAGATGTATTTGGTGAAATGAGAAAATGGTGAAAAGATTTTGTGAGACACGCCCACATTTCTAGTAATAAAAATAAAAAAATATAGAGTCACTTCTTCATTTGGTAAAATCGCAGCAATCGTCCGTATTTGCAACTTTAATTCTTTATATATTAATTAAATGATGTGGATTATTTAACTAACTTCATACAAATGGATTTCAGTGTTTCTGAATCACTTTCAACTTTCTGCTAAACGTCTGCGTTCCAATTCAGTTATTAAAATTAAATTCTCTCCAGTTTATATGTTTTAGTGCTTTAGCATTTTGCGGATTTTTTTGATCCAATGTTTATTTATTTACTTTCTTTCTTCTTCTTATATTAAATCTGAACCATTTTTTCCTCCGCAGTTTTTTCTCTAACTGGCAAAACACTGACACTGGAGACTCCTTCCAAAATGTTAAATAAACAGAACATTTTATCACATCAACAGTTTTTCTTTATTAAATAATAGCAAAGGTTCCAGCAAATTAGCCGTTACTATAGAAACAACAACATATCAGCTCGAGCACATTAATATAAGTCTAATGAAATATACATATACTAATATAAATATAAATGTGATTTGCCTTGGAGCCGAAACTACTTACTGAGCTGCTATTTTGGAAACATAATCAACATCTTCTCTCCAATCAGATGAGCCTCACACACTCCATCTAGTAATAATAATAATTTCATTTAGATAGCGCTTAAAGCTAATTCATAAAGGTCGAGTCATGTGTTTATCTGTCTGAAGTGGTGTGTTTAGGCGGAGTGTGTTTTTGGCCCGGATGCAGAACCACACATGAAAGGTGTGTGTGTGTGTGTGTGTGTGTGTGTGTGTGTGTGTGTGTGTGTGTGTGTGTGTGTAATTACTCTGAGTGCAGCACTTCAGCTCTTTTTCCCAGCACCGCTTCCCCGACGTTCACCATTTCCCCTCGCTGTCTTTCTCAGAATCATACATCAGTGACGTTTTTGACACCGGCCTTGCGTAAAAAAAAAGATGACAGGACACACAGATGGATATACAGATAAAGAAGAGAGGAAGTGAACAGACTGAATGTGTGAAATGTATAGAAGATTAAATCATGTTTTCAAAAAAACAGCAGTACTTGTGCAGTGCTGCGCAATCAAGTGGAATGAATTGAAGATGGGGAAAGGCTTTGTTCAAAATAAATACATAAAATAGAGAAGAGCGTAGGATTAAAGCATGTAAAGTACACCAAACACAATAAAAGACAGGATATAAAAGTATAAAAGGTCAATGCACAAGAATCAGACACTAACACAAGTGACTAATAAAAGAAAGTTAGTCTTAAGACGTGGTTTTAAAGAATAGTTATGATCAGTCAGGTGAGATGTTCAGTGTGCTCTGTTTGTGTCTTTAATGTAGCTTAAAAAAAGTAATAAAAGTGTCCCAATGTTATAAAACTCCTCAGACTTTAGGCTTGTTAGTTCATCGTTTACATTATTTCTATCCCACTATTATTCATTATTATATAAACTGGTTGTTGTAAGGGGGCGTGGCCATGTGATCGTTAGTTGGTCACATGACCAGAACATTTGTAGATTACGAATTTAATATCTTACTTAAAATCCATTCTCTGACAATCAAAAATAAAAATAAATAATTAAATAAAATACCTGGAGATACTCCAGTAATAATGACAATACACACCTCCACTTATAAAACTAATCCAGTCTGAATCAAGCTACACAGCGTCATGAACCACAACCGCACGTCTGAGAGAGACATTTTGGACACCAAACAAGTAATAACCATTTTTGGCAAAAAAAAAAAAAAAAAGAATAAATTATAATTCTTCACCTCTTTTATCCCGCATCACCTTACCAGCGTACTTTTTATCCTGCTAGTCTGTATTACATGCTCATTGACACCTTTAGTGACTACCGATTGTGTGTGTGTGTGTGTGTGTGTGTGTGTGTGTGTGTGTGTGTGTGTGTGTGTGTCTCTGACTCATTTCCTGTTTGTAAATATGCACATGAAACAGCCATAAAGCATTTTAAAATCTTGCGCAGAGGAAAAGCAGTTAAATGAACCTGTTAAATCACGGCACAGGAGCATTTAGGTAATGAAGGAGTGAGCATGAACCACTGGGTGAGTTCTAACAGCGCTGAGGACCGGGCATTTCCGTCCTAACACGGGATCTTATCATCACCAGAGAAAGCTAGGAACGCACTGCTGATGTGACTGAGGAATACTGAATGGCAGTTATTAAGTTATTATGCACTATGAGACTCTGAGTGGTGTAGTTAGTGTTATCAATTTTATTACGCCAGTATAATGTTGCACTGAGGAAAGTGTAGGTTCGCTAATGGTTCATGGGAAATGAGGAGACAGGAGGCAGGCCTGAGACAAATGAAAGGTGTGTTTTTATTTCTGCTCACTTTCGCGTTTCAGTGATTTTATCTTACACACACATTTGAGCTGCGCTCTGTGGCTCCGCTCCCTCTCTCTGGTCCCGGCAAACACAGAGACACAATTCAGCAGACTCCCAGTAATCAGACACAGGTGAGAATCATCACGTGTTACCTGCCAGTTCCATCTGCCTCCTCTCCGTGCACAGCCGACACACGACCACGCCCCAACTGCCACAGCAGGTTATAATGTTTAACCCATGAACAAGCCTGCTTTTAGAGCCTGAGTCAGGTAATATGTTGTCCACTGGGTCTGAGCCAAGTCCAGAGTTCCTGCGTCTAGAGACCAAGTCAAACCCAGAGTTTCTAGTTATAGAGCTTGTTTCAGGTCCGCAGTCCCAATAGGTAGAGTCCAAGTCGAGCCAAGTGTTGCTAGTTTTAGAGTCCAAATTAAACCTATGTTCCTAGCCATAGGGTCAAGTTATTTCCTGAGCACTAGGGTATTTGTTTCAGATTCCCAAGCTTTGGAGACCTAACTTGAGTCTCGAGTCCCCAGATCGAGGGTTTGAGTCCATAGATTGCAGCTGGGTTAAGGTTAGTCAAGTTCTCCAAATCAAGAGTTTGCTTCAAATCCAGTGTTCCTGGCTCTAGTGTGTAAGTCTAGAGTATGAGGGTTTTTTTTAGTTTTATAGTCCAACTTGTATTTTTTTCCTCCACATTGCTCCATAATTTATTCATGCTTAGCCAATTCCCACCCCAGTCGGCTGTCCCCTATCATACAGCGGCTCCCAACCTGGGAGGGACATGCTTCCACAGCGAGACACATGAAGCCAGCCAAGCACATCTTTACAAACTGCATCACACGGCAGCACAACATCCAGAGGAAAGCGCTATCCGCCATCTTCCACCCAAACAGCTTCGCCAATTCCGATCTCTTGGACTCCCTGCCACAGATGGCTGTGGCACCATCGGGATTTAGGATAACGGGGCGAACGCTTTTCCGTTGCACCATTTGGGACCTTTGCCGTCCAAATTAAGTCCAAAGTCATAGAGTTTGTGTCAAGACTCCCAAGATGCAGTGTTCTAGTCAAGCCTACACTTCCAGCCAGTGTTGTCCAGGTCAAGTCCAGAGCACCAACCCTCAGATTTAAAAATAAATAAATAAAATATTTTCTTGTAAGAAAAGTTGTTTTTTTTTTTACTTTTTTTTTTATTATTTAATTTTTTAATCTGGCCCCAAATACTTTTTTGATTGCATTTCTGCCCTGTGGTGTATGGAAAAGTTGTTTGATTGCCCTTATAGGAAAATTTAGTCAAGTCCCGAGTCCTCAGCCATGGAGTTTAAGTCTAATGCAGAGTCTTCAGCTGTAAAGTTGGCATCCAGATTTCATCGCTGTACTATCCAAGTCAAATCTAGAGGTCCTAATTCATGTTTGCGTTAAGCTTAGAGCCCTTTGTTGTAAGCTGTAGAGACCAAGTAAAATTTTGAGCTAAAGTGTCGCACAAACATTTATTAGCTTGTTAAGAAATCTTTCTTGGTGCAGCTTTAGTTTTTTCCTTACGCGCGTTCTTGTGATACTGCATCCAGGCATCAATCTTTTTCTATCCACCACCATGCACTACGCTCGACATGGAGCATCTTCAACAATAGCACATTGACACAATTCTTGTAAAACACAGAAGCAGAAGAAGATAACAGCTATTTTTTGTGCTTTGTGCAGTGAATTACAGGACAGTAATACGAAGTCTGAAAACTAGGGACTTGAGTGTGACTCAAGCACTAACATTATAATGATCATATCGTTTTAAATTCCCTGCAAAAAACACTCTCAGGCTGCGTTCTTCAAGTGGAGGCCCAGATCAAATTTTTCCAGCGCAGAAATAAAATCCGACTGGAACTTAACTGCAGTGCCTTTCTTCTCTAAAAGACGGCTCATTAGGCATGCGTAGTTTCAGCGGTTTGTCCATGTTTGTAATTACAGATCGTCAAATGGGCAGCAGAGGGTGCTAAAACTTACAAATCGCTACTTTAAACAGAAAGAATTTAGGAATTTGCCCTATTAATGATTTATATTAACTATTTTAAAGTGACTTCTATGACTATGAATATTATTGTGTTCCTCAGTTTAAGAAGATTGTTGCTGTTCATTCACTGGAATGATGGAGTAGTGTAAGAGTGTGTGTGTGTGTGTGTGTGTGTGTGTGTGTGTGTGTGTGTGTGTGTGTGCGTGTGTGTGTGTGATACATGGGGTCAGAGGAGCAAGGTTTAAATCCCAGTGAAGATGTTTTTGGCCTTGATCACTGTGCGGATCGATTGCGGGCTGATTTTGCTCTCAGATACGTCTTGTTTTATTAGTGGCTTTGGCCTTCCGCGGTCCTATTCACACGTGATCAATACAACAAGCAGGACGCACCGTATTTTTCTTACTTTTAGTACCTTAACGCTATTTAACCGTGTCACCTGATAAACGAGGGCTCCTCCCGAAACGCTGATTTCCTATCGATTTCTCCCTCAGGCCATCCTTCCCTCGGCTGTCGCTCCACCGTTGTTTTTATCTCCGCTCGTCCATCCAACTTCACGGACACACAGCTGCCCGTTCTCTTTACGCCTGCCGCCATGTTGCTTTTTTGGTCCTTCCTAAGAAATAGAGGAAAGTGTTTTCCATGAATATCAAGAGGAAGAAGAAGGACTCAGCTGACCAGATGACTGCATAGTTTCAAAACAGGAAGTGGGTTTTTTTCTGCTTGATATATTTAGGTCTTATTATGTGTATCCAGTCATCTGCTTGGGATGATTCAGACAACTTGGCACATTTACAAGCAGACGAAATGCTTCTTTTAATATGTCAGGAAGAAACATGATAAAAACGTACATGTTTGCTACATTTAAGTACAGTTGCCATGTTATAATCATATGCTTTTCACACTTTAAAAATGTTTTATGTCCACTGCTTGCGATTAATTAGATTAATTACATTAATATTTCGTTTTTTGCATTGGATTTGTGTGACTTTTGAGTTGTAAAGCAGTTTCAGTCCAATTAGATGACTGTTCTTGGTGATGGTGTATTTCTGATTTAGCCGAGTGTGTGAGCAGAAGTCACAGGATCCTTGTCTGTAAAATTTCACTGTTTTCACTGAATAAACCATAAAACATGAACAGTAATAAAGCTAATTGTCTTATGTAAGCAATCGTTCACATCACTCAGACCTTCTTCGCGGCAGTAAGCGTACTCTTGCATTTTCTGTTGGTATTTTTAGCATTTAACAAAGCCGTGACTCTAATCTCAGGTAAAACAAATATGATCAACACGTTTCTCTCCGTGCTCTCTTCAGAACCCAACCTTCACTTCCCTTAAGACTGTAGGTAAAAAAAAAAAACAAGAAATAATTTTTGCTTTGCTAAATGAATTCGTCCCGAGCTGTCTTACGGTGTTTATTGCATGTCAAACAAATGAAATATGAGGCTGCGTGCCAAAATGTCAGAGTTGTCCTTTGATAAATATAAAACATGGAATATAAATACGAAGCCGTTCCCTGTGCAGCAGCTTGTCAGCGCGTGAGGCCGTGTTTAGCATTAGACTGCTTTTGCAAACATGTGTTCAGTATTGCACCATGAACACGGCTCGAATAGAGAGGCAGAGAACATCAGAGGATTTCCCAGACTAAACACACAGACAAAAACAATCCCTGCTTTCTTATTAGAAGGAAATTTACCACACACCAGGATTGAGACTCAGTGTTAGATGCGATCAGTGCCAATAAAGCGATCAGTTTAGGGCTTTGTGTTAGTAGTTAATTGTGCTATTTAGCATTAATGAGACTGTCCTGTCAGCTGATTGGCTAGCTAGCTTGTGAAATGTCTCCTTTAGAGGATTTCCACAGAAATATAATGTTAATAAGATGTCCTGAAAAGGAGACACATGAAATAACATCTGTAGCTGAAATAAAATGAATTTAAATTGAAAATGTTGATCACTCATTTCCTGTATACATGTGTAACAGTCTGGAAAAACGGAAAAACAGACAAAAAAAAATTTTGTTTTTTAAATTCACCTTTTTGGAGCCAAATTTGGATTTTTCTGTAACTAATATCTCTCTCTGACGGTTCAGCTTCAAGAAACCATAAACCAGTTTCTCCACTTTATATTTCTAGATTTTTCCCACTAACCAGCTCTCCTCCAATCATACGATGGATCACAACCAGGAGGGTGACGGCGAAGACCCAAAGAATACATCTGCAGACGGGGTCTGTGCAACGTGGACACATGCGCGCTACGACTTACGTGTAATATCCCACCTGACCTACTGGAAGCGCCAAAGAGCATGGTGTGAAAGTAGCAGAAAAGCGCCAGAAGAAAAAGATAAATACAAGAACACAAAAAGCAACATGGAGGTCTTGAGAGAAGAACAGCTTCTTTAACGTTAATGTTGATGTAGCAGAAAGAAGAAGAAAAGAGGAGGAAAATAGTTTAAAAATGTTTTTTAAAGTTCTGTATTTTGCATTTCAATTTCTGAATCAGCTTACTATTATTATTATTATTATTATTATAATTTTTATTATTATTATTATTACTGTATTATTAAATTTATTTTATATTATATTAATGTATTATTAAACAATATTGCGTGCTGCACACAGCATACATGGGTCACGTTAACAGACGTATACCTCAGCTTTAACACGTGCTTCCGCTGGGAGAGCCAACTGCATCTTTTCTTGCTGCTGCGTCACAGAGCAGTGTAACACACTCCGAGGAACGCGCTATCCACCCTCTTCCACATACACGACTTCACAGACCCCAGCGATTGGCTAGTGTTGCTGTGATTGACAGGTGGAGAGAGTATGCCCCGCCCACCCAGGCTATAATCTTATAATATGTGAATCGTTAATGACGTGTGCTAGCTCAATATCTAGAATAGCTAGCTGATTAGCTGCAGCAGGGTTTTTTTCCTGTTCTGTTCTTGCATAGCGAGATCACTCTTTTTATTTTGTTCTCTGTGGAATGATGGAATTCCCAGGATATTTAACATGATAGATACATTTAGAACATTCCCATTAGTTCATTCCCAATCTTCTTTGGGACTTTGTAGCTGACAAGTGAATTATGTACACATCACATTAAATAAAATTCTTGTTTTCCGTGATTTTATAAAAATAAAAATGCTTGTAGAATTATTTTTTATACAAATGTATAACAATTGTCTATTCTTTGTTGTGAACTTGCTAGAAGCAAGATTTGCCTTTAAAATTTTTAGAATTTGAAATAATTTTTTCTGCTTTGAAAAAGATCAGAGGCCTGAATACAAATCTCAAAAATAATGATTTTGTGTTGTTATGTTTGCCAAAATGAAGATTTTTTGTAGGATTATAATTTTCCACTGTGAGTCATTAAATCATTTAATAAACAAAAACCTCAAATTTGATTTAGGTGCATCCTGGTGACTCGCTAGCTCCTCTCTCTCTCTCTCACACACACACACACATACACCACTCTGCATTGCTTGCATTATTTATGCAAAATTAAACCAGTCAGTGTCTCCTGTCCGATTCTCTGAGACCCGGATCGATCCTCTCATTCCATAAGGCACTTCCAGAAATTTCCGCTCTTCTTCTTAACGTTACTGCGGTGAGTGGAACTCTTTTCCACTGGATCACTGGAAACGGTTTGATCCGTGTGTGTGTGTGTGTCAGCAGCTGAAAAGATTAAACCTGAGAGGGGGGGAGAGAGAGGGGG
>JAQQZR010000015.1:1313548-1326163 GCA_030068235.1 Notoglanidium macrostoma
TTGTGTGTGTGTGTGTGTGTGTGTGTGTGTGTGTGTGTGTGTGTGTGTGTGTGTGTGTGTAGAACTAAGCCAGCATCTGCCTCATTATTGATCCATGTGATAAGTAGGTTTATTATGTTATATATTTATGTATGTGTGAATAATAATGCATGGCTCATTAGTGATGGTAAAACTGGCCATTTCTCACCTGCGCTGCTCCTCTGATGGATGATAAGAATTAAATAATAATAAATAATTCTGCGTAAATAATCATGGCATATGGTTTCGCTCTCGCGCACCTGGCCAGGAGTGTTGAGCGCCGAGTTCTCACATGTTCTCTCACCTATTCTTTAGAAATCAGTTTAAATTCTGCAGCAACGCGTGAGTGCAGGGACGAGGCTTTGAGGTCACTCTAACAGTTAATCCTGGGGTTTGCCCTGATATGCACAGCGTGAAAGGAACGGTAGGCCATGAGATGGGAATATGGCCCGTCCACGCACACGTGCACGCACACACACACGCACGCACACACACCAGAATGATACTAGGGTGAAAACAATTAAAACGCTTATCAGTTGTCAGTCATGCTGTGTGACGGGAATAAGCTCACACTTTTTGTGTTTCAGATGCGCTAACTCAGGAATAATACACAGCACGGCACGCTGTAACAGGAAAACAATCACCGGCAGGCTGTTGATGTAGTCCGTACCCGATAGCACGGCGTCTGACGTCTTTTATTCCTCTTATACCACAACGATTTACCGACCATTACCATATTTAATGTATTAACGAACATGTCGTCATTTTTATCTGTTTATAGTTGCGGTTAATGTTGTGGTCCCTGAAACAGGTTAGTTCCTGTTCTCGTTCACTCGTTCCATCACCAGCCTCTCTTTTTTTCTGTCTCTTGAAGTTAATAAGACAAAAAAAACTCTTCTTGATATCAGAAAACTCCTTCCATAAACGTTACAGTAAAGCTGTCCTTGGAGAACGCTGCACCGTGGCACTGACTACACTGTTGGGGTTTCTTGCTGTTACTATAGAAACAGTAACGTATCAGAGCGAGCGCAGTAATATAAAGCTGCGCTACGGTTAGAGCCGCTGTTATAGAGAATTAATCACCACCTTCTGACCAATCAGCACTGAGAGCTCTGCGTCGTTGTGAGTAATGTGAGATACAGCCTCGGTGTACGTCTCAGTTCATTTAAAAGTATGTGATATAAAACCGATCCACTTTTGCAGCGTTATCTAAATCACACACTGCCGCTGGTGTTCCAGTCGCCGCCATGGGGTGGATCCGGGCGCGTTTCCGGCTGCTGTACTGCGCAACACTGTGCACGATATAAAAGTGGCAGAAATGTGGGGAATCCGATTACAGAACGGGTTTGGCGTAGGCAGGATGTGACGCTTCTTATTTGGCTATTTCTTCACTGGTGTGTTTTTCTGCGGTCTTTGTTTTTGTTGGACTCGTTTTGTCGTTCCACAGTTCAGGGTAAATGAGTGCAAATCTACAAACAATCCCCAGAGAAGAACGTGGAAGAGCGAGCGCGCGAGTAAGGCTCAGCGGTGCTAAAATCGGGACGGGCCCCTGTGCGCCGGCGCTGGCATTGCACTGCCTCGCTGGGTGAGAGACTGTGATGTCAGCCATTTTAGTTTGGACAGCACAGCGCGTGGTGTGCCGCCATTTTTTTCCCTCCTCTCATCCTTCTTTCTCTGTCTTTCCAAATCTGAGGTTTAACACCTGGGAAGAGCAGGGCCTCGGCCTGGACAGTGCCGTGAATACGGTGATCCGATGTTAATCGGGACCTTTGAACCAACCGGTGTGACGCCGCTGACGCTCTTCTGGGAGCTTTTACACCCCTGTGCTCGCTCATTGAAAAGCAAATGAAGCCATCAATGAAAGGCTTGTGACTGGCGCACACTCGCACAGGGCCGTGTGGATCTCCTCCTAAAAGAGGTGATGGCAATAAGGGAAATGAATGTTTTTCCCAGTTTGACCTGCATGCGCAGAAAGATGAAATCATGGAATGAAGCAACACACTCTTGCTCAAGCGCGTGAACCCGGTTCAGACTGGCGTGCAAAAAGCGTGAGGCGCTTAAACAGGGCGGCCATCGACAGTAGGTTCGCAGGCGAGCAGGACCACGGCCACGCCTCGGAGACATGGACACCGCGCTGAAATAGGAGCAGGGACGGGACTCTCCGCTCACAGGAGCCTGAGGAAAAAACAAGCCAGCCAGAGCCAGGAACGTAATGGAGTGTGTGTGTGTGTGTGTGTGTGTGTGTGTGTGAGAGAGAGAGAGGCGAAGAGAAACGGGAGAGGGAGAGTCTGGGGGGTTGAGGGTGGCCCGTTGCCATGGGGACAGTAACACACCAGCGGCGTAGCCGACCTGTCTCCCTGCACACTGGGTCGAACTTGTCGAGGAGAGAGCGAAGGTGGGGGAAGGGAACGAGTCAGGCTTTTCTTTTTTCTTTTTGTGTTTGAGGGGGTGCGTCTTTACACACTCTGTGGAACGTGACACTTGGACAACTTAAACCTATCTGTCTGTCCATCTGGACCGTAGATCCCTGATGAACACTTTCTAAAATAGATCAGCGGGGTTACGGAGGGGACGGAGTCACGTGGCTCGGGTCAGCATGGCGCTCCGGAGATGTGAGAGACGTGACGGGGGCCTATTTGGGGACACGAAACAGATGCTGTAGCTGCAGCCAAAGAGGAAAACTCGCGCTCGCCAGCGTCGCTGTTTTGATAGAACTTAGCGCAGAAATCGCAATTCAGAGGTTTCACTTGGAGACACTATAGGTGGTACAGCTGTGGGGGAGGGGAGATGTGATGTATTAACCAATCAGATCGTATCATTTCCCCTGCCCACATGTGCAAGGAAAACCACAAAATTTTACATTAAAAAATAAAATGAGATTGTTGCGCAACCACGGGGTCGGTTGGGGGTCCAAACCGCAATGTCGCTCTTGACATCGGGTTGTTCTCAAACATGCGCGATCGTGATGTGATTTTAGCAGAAACCTTTATAGTTTAGTTGCGTTTTGATCAGGGATGAATGTTTTCCTGACGGACCCACGCATCATGAAGGAACCACATGTCAGTTCCCTGTTGGTTTCACGCCGCATTTGAAATGAGACATGCAGACATCGGCTTCCTGAGCTGATAAACATCCGGAATTTCCACAAGCGATGCTTGCTTTCGGTACCTGCGAGTGTGTCTGCGGTGGAGCCGTTAAACAGGTTCTCAGGTCGGCTGTTGGCTGAACGGACCAAGGCGGAACATTCCAGAGGCTTCGCACTGTGCCAGAGAAGAGGAGGAGGAGGAGGAGGAGGAAGGGGGAGAAGGAGGGGGAGGAGGAGGGGGAGGGAGTGACCGACAGGAGAGAGAGAGAGAGAATGACCGTGAGATTGTGTGACTGGGGGGTGAGGGGTTTGGGAGGGGGGCATCAGGGGCTGAAAATTCCTTACAGAAACACCTCAGTGCTTCCTCTGCCTGGTGACAGTTAACAACCCCCGCCAACACACACACACACACACACACACACACACACACACACACACACACACACACTCCGGTTCACCACAGCCCGAGCCGATCTGCCCATCCCCCCACTTCTCCTCACTCCCTTGTTCATCCTCCCTCAGGGCTCAGACCACGTGATTGACGCTAGGCTCCGCCCACTCCGCAACCCCCTTTTGTGTCGGTCATGTGACCCTGCAGGCTCGGCGAGGCCGTGCCCCGTCATGCAGAACTGAGTGGCAGCGAGGCCCAAAGCAGAGGCCATTTCCATCTCCTGGGTTCTAGAGAGGAAAGAATTAGAGGAGAGACAGAACAGGACTGGTCTGGTTCCATCCTAACGCGTCCTGCGGCCCCTCCTTAATCCGCCGGGATTATAACCCAACCGAAAGAGGATCAAAGAACTCGAGAGCGAAGGACAAAATACACCGCCGGCTTCTTCTCCAGGCCTTGAAATGTCCCTGTGTGGTCACAGTCCGCTTCTTCATCCAGTTCCATTTTTAGGATTCCGTGTCGTTCTCATGACCCGGTGTTACAGGAACACTTTTGCCATCATCGCTACTGTGTACCTGTGGTACCTGTGGTACCGGTGTCCTAACCCCGTACTCATGTAGTGCTGTAGAAAAGTAGTTCCGGTTAGAGCCTCAGAACTTCGCTGTTAATGTTCCTCTGACAAAGCAGTTCCATCATTCGCACCGTTTATACAGCTGTTTGTTTATAAAAGGTTTGCGTTTTCTATAAAAGGTTTGCCCTTTGAAGATTCCTCTAGAACTCGACACGAACAAGCGTAAGAGACGAGGACTCGCGCGGTGACGCTGACCTCATCTGGCCCGCACATCGGCGTGGAATGATGACCATGTGCTCATCCAGAACGCAGCCACAACTGGTACCGTATGTTTGGCGCGAAATTTAAATTCCACACATGTATTTGTTCAGTTTGGGTTATTTTCTGGATTGGATTTCAATCGCTGTTAGAAAACGCAGCCATGTTCCAGTCGCAGTTACCGCATCGTGCCTGAGCGCAGCCGTATCTGCGCAGATCTTCCTGCCGTCTGAACGGCGATGCTGGTTCCTGGATGTGAGCTGCTGTCTGGTTTCCTGGGCAGTTCTTAACCTTTATATTGCTGACGAGCTAATAACGTATGAGCTAACATTTTAAACGTGTTTTCTGCTTGCTAAATACGTCATTCCTGTACATGTTGGATACAAAAATTATTCGGCGCAGTTCTTCACAACTTAACAAACTAATTTTTGAAGTTTTGTTCTAGATATAGTACCGTATTAGTGGCCAGAACTCCAAGGAACGTCAGTTCTGATTCCAGGCGCACGTGTGAAGGAGAGATTTGTTTCTGCTGGCTGCTGCTGTTGATTTTGTCCAGCTGAACTTTGACCTATGGATTTGTGACCTTGTTCTTGTGAGCTAATTTGAAGCAAGTGGGTGTGACTGTGGTATCTTGGGTCAGTAAAAAAAATTATAAAATATATGAAATAAGTGTTCGTCCGTGCTGTTGGACGTGATCAGTGTTAGTCCGCGTGCTCAACAAAAGCCTTGCTGTACCGGCGTTAACGGTATGCAAACATGAATAACGTGCTTTTTTGTCTTTATGAAAAGCGAGTATTTTGCATTTCTGTATTCCAAATCGGATAAAACCGCAGTCTGATGTCACCGTTTCACATCTCAGGCTGATCACAGTGAGACATTTGTAAACTATTGAGTATTTTCTGTTCCTGTTTGATTTGTTTTATTTTTATTCTGTACCAGTGCGCAGATCTACACACAGCTCAGCTGATCAGCACTAAACTGTGAATAAAAACATGCACTTATGTTCATTTTGAAGTAATTATATTACTCACACACACACACACACACTTTCTTCAAGTATCTTCAGATATCGTGAGGAAATGTAGCATCTCCAGTGACTTGGCCAGCTTCTGATTGGATGAATTCGACATTAAACATTTAGACTTGCATCTAAATCACAGTTATAAATAAGAATCTGTTACTATAGATAGTTATACAGATGTGTCCAGGTGTAAACAGCTGTGTTAGCAGGCTACTTTGTACTTGGGCACAAATTGAGATGTCGTGAACTGGTTCTTTTCGGTTATTAATGTGTACAACAAACCCTTGTGTAATATCTAGGGTAACATCTGGATAAGGGTAGCGATGACGCCGATTGATGCAATACTGGGTTATCGACTGAAACCAGCAAAAAAAACCTACGTTGGTGGGAAAAATATCATGATTCTCAATATGCATAACGAAGTATGGAATTGGTAAGAAACTTCCAGCAAAACAGTCCTTGGATTTTTCAGGTTTATTGAAGTTTTTACGTCATGTCTTGGAAAAAAACAAGTTCTGTAAAACATTCTGCATTTTTAAAAGATTTGGTAAAAAATGTTTCAAGATCAGCTCAGCTCCTTGTGATCAGCGGTTTTATTTCTATAGACATTAAATAAGAGTCTTTGTCTTGGTTATGCACTATATTGTGAAACACGTTGTTTATTGCAGAAATGTCTTGGAGCATCATGTGACCTTTCGCTCGTATTGCGCGCGCGTGCCTGCTGCGTCCTCGCTGAGCACCTCATGAACATCAGATTGCGAGCCAACACTATTAACGTCAATCCGTGTCCCGCATCAGCCTCAAAATGCACATTCGACACCCACCTAAGTTTGCGTTTCAAGTAGATTTAAATCTGTAACACAAACCGTGTTTTCATATACGACGGTTTTATTTTATTGCACAAGGAGCACATTGTGTCTCTCACACACACACACACACACACACACACACACACACACACACACACACACAACTCACCTTCCAACAGCAAACAAACACAAAGGTTTACACGGCTATTATACCTTTTATTTAACGGATTATTAAAAGGGTTATCTGCTTCGTTCGATCAGATAATGATTCATTTTACTCTATACAACTTGGCCTACATTAGTCTGCATGTAAACGCAGCCACAGCTGTCTGAACGTCTTTGCGTTTATTGTGTTTGCACTGTGCTCATTAGCCTCCAGACCTTCAGAAGCCATACGGTTTATTTAGGGCCTTCAACTGTTTGCACTTTTTGTAACTTGCTTCATTCTACCAAATATCTAAATGGAATTGTAACTGTCAAGGCTAATCAAGATTAATGAACTTTTGCTGGATTAACCAAGAGCACACTTCTGAATTGCTTTTCAGAAGGTGGCTGAAAGGGACGAAAAATGTGCAATGGGCTTTGCTGGAATGTCCTTTCAGCTTATGTTTAAACTCAAATTAGTGGAGTACAAGCTCTTCAGACACTGCGCTGGAGTGATTAGCGAGATGCAGTCCCTTTTTAAGTCCTCGTTTTGTATTGGGAATGTGGTAACAATGAAGAGGAGGAGGAGGAGGGAACTGGCTGGCTGCAAGCACTCGAAAACCTCAATAAGAGGCCGTAAAAAGGTTCTTTGAAATTCTGGCAGACGTAAAAGTAACCCTTGATTGCGCTCTATCCCCGAATAGCATGACACTGCGATCTACGGTCTCTCTTCAGTCTCTTGAGACTTGTCTCCTAGGCTTGTCTCCATCGCCGGGGTTATAGAAATGAAGTGATTCTGTTGTTTCCCACCTTTGTGATTTGCCTTAAAGCCTTTCACTTACCTTTGGCATTGGAGCCAGGACTAACCATATCCTCGTTGTGCCATGGCTAAAGAAGTTCCCGAGAAGTTCTTGCAGCCAGCCTTGTTTCAGGAGCTACCCTGCAGTGATTCTGCATTTGTTTTCACTGACTTAAGAATTAATAAGAAAATAACCAGGTATCAGATGTTTTGGATTTAGAAGCTCATTTGAATGTGGCCCATATTGTGACAATCCAGTCTGTTTGCACGGTTACAAAGGTTTGAACTGATTCGCAGTGTAAACGCAGACGTGATCATGGCACCTCTTTGATTATCTTTAATTAGAAAAATGCTTATTTTTATTTTATTAGAAAAAAACTTATTGTTGCTTTTCCTCCTTTACAGGCCAGTTTTGTGATGCCTTAAATACAATCCCAATGCGCCCATAAAAGAGGAGTATTCATTGTGGGCTGACGGTCATGTTTCACATCAACCACCTCTCCAATGACAGTTTATAAAAGTGGACTCTTGGTCATATAGAGGCATTTTGGTGGAGCTACCATATCAAGACCCATGGCTAGCAAGAGGAAGTCCACGATTCCCTGCATGATTCCTGTAAAGACCTTGCATCTACAGGATGATCTTGAGCAGGGCGGGCTCTCTCCCTCTACCAAGGAAAGTGGTTTCTCCCACAAGGTAGAGGCAAGTGAAAAAGCCTTCCACAGTTTGTGTGAATCGGCAGGACAGGACACAAGTAATGCCCAAAAAGATAATGGCACTTACACCTGCAGGCTGTGTAATTTTGAAACCCATGACCTGAACCTCTTCCTTGATCATGTCTACAGTGGGCATCCAGAGTTTCGCACTGACCCTTGCTTTCTTTGTGTGGACTGTGGGGTGAGTGCGGCAAAATTTGAAGGCCTTGCCTTGCACAACGCCCGGGTGCACCCCAGTACTGTCACTACTACACTACAGCTAAAGAGGAAGGATAGGAAGATCACCGTGGAGCAGAGCATCATCGCTGGTCCTGGTGAAAGCACTAGCTTCAAGGAATCGGAGATCTCCATCACAAAGACGCCCATTATGAAAATGCTCAAGGGGAAATCGGAGCCTAAGAGGATTGTGGTTTCTCATCCTGCCACAGACGAATCCACAACTGTGAAGCAAGCTGAGACGACCGATTCTCCAGCAGTTTCAGTCACCCACGTTCCTACGATCGTACACAATGGTGCGGCAAGCAAAGTCACTTTGCCGTCTGCGATACATATCGTCAATGGCTCAGGAACTCTTCCTATGCTTAAGACGGCCATCACCCAAGTTGTTTCTGTAGTACAGAACAGAAGCGTCAACCAGCAGTCATCTTCGGCTTCTTTATCCTCTTCTTCATCCTCTTCAACTTCCTCATCAAGCTCCAAAAACCTGCCAAAGGTGATGATTCCTCTGAGCAGCATTCCCACCTACAATGCATCCATGGATAATAGCAGCTTCCTGAAAACATCCTTCAGCAAGTTTCCGTACCCAACCAAGGCAGAGCTATGCTATCTCACCGTAGTTACCAAGTATCCAGAGGAACAGATCAAAATCTGGTTTACAGCCCAGAGGCTTAAGCAAGGAATTAGCTGGTCCCCAGAGGAGATAGAGGACGCTCGCCGGAAGATGTTTAACACAATCATACACACAGCACCCCCTGCTGGTCAGCAGCAGCGTCAGACTCATCATGGTACCTCTCAGCAAACCATTACAGTCCTACCAGCCTCCCTGGGTACATCCAGTATCCCTCACATTTTACAAGGCAGCCTGGTTGGCCAAGGAGGCGTGATCGTCACACAGCCCATGATCTCTAATGGGATACAGGTCAGTAATGCCCCTGTTGCCCTGGCTGTAACGCCCAAGCCCCAGGCTGCTGCCAAGCCCATGATGCAGGCAAAGCCTGCTGCTGCCCTTGTGGCCGATAAAGGGCTTAACATGGTGGTCGGCAGTGTTGGAAGCAGCAATAGTGGAAACATCACCATCACTAGTAGCAGCAGCATCACTGGAGGCAATATTAATAGCAGCACAAGCAGTATTATTAGTAGTGTTGGCACAAACAGCAGTAGTGCGAGTAATCACACCAGCGTGATTAGCATGGGTATCAGCAGCAATGGTAAAATGAAGAGCAACAGCAGCAACAGTAAGGTCAGCACATCTAGCACTAATAGCAGAAGCAGTACACCTAGCAACAATAGCAAAACAGTTAATGAGAACAAAAACAGCACTAATGTTAAGAATACTGTAGCAAAAAGTAGCTCTGATATTAAAGACAGCACTGATCCTAAAGGAAACACTAATGAAAGCAAGAGCAGCCGAAGCAATAGTCCCAGTGTTACAGCCAGCTCCAGTCCGACTCCCACAGGCACCAGTGACGGCACCCCAAGTAAGTCTGAATCTCCATCACCAGCATCTGCTAATTCCCGCACTCTCCCCTCCACTAGCTTCCTGGATCCCAGCTTTTATAAAGCCAAAAAGTCCCAGGAACAGCTATCTGCCTTAAAGGAGAGCTTCCTTATCAGCCAGTTCCCCAGTCAAGAGGAGGTGGACAGGCTCATAAGTCTGACTGGTCTGACGGTTCGTGAGGTACGGAAGTGGTTCAGCGATCGTCGCTACCACTTTCGCAATCACAAGGGCTCAAAATCAAGCACTGGTGGTCAAACTTCAACAGCCACTAGTTCTTCTGCCTCCAGTGTCTCTGGTGACAGTGCAAACAATGCTGCATCATTGGAAAGGCCTAGAACTCCTCAACAGGTACCTTTGAGTCCTTCACGCCAACAGCAGACAACGCCACCAACGCCTACACGACGCCAACCTCGACCCCCATCCCCAGACTTCACAGCAATAAGGTACAAGGAACGGGAGCCCCACCAAGTACGTGCCCTCGAGGCAAGCTTTTCCCAGGATTCTGATCCGTCAGAGGAAGAGGTGGATAGGTTACGGACCGAAACCAAGATGACTCGACGCGAGATCCACGGCTGGTTTGCCGAGCGGCGGAAGAAAGTGGCGGCTGAAAAGAAGAAGGAGGAGTTAGAACGTGCAGAGAGAGAGGAAGAAGAAGAAGAGAATGAGGAAGATGGGGTGGGTGAAAAGGATAAAAATGAGACCGCAGAAGAAAAACAAGATGATGAAGAATCCTCAGAAACCAACCAGCAGGTCAAGGATGAAATGTTTGGAACTGAGCCAAAAGTTAACCCAATAAAGATCAATCTCAAAATGCTGAAAGTCACCGAAGCCAATGGAAAAGGTGAAATCGAAGGAAGTCCGCAACCAGAGATGACTAAAGTGCCTTCTCCTGTCTCTCAGACATCCACCCCACCACCACCATCCCAAACATCAAATCGAGGAAAGAAGACACCAGAGCAGCTCCATTTACTTAAACAAGCCTTTGCTCGCACCCACTGGCCCAGCAGCCCTCAGTACAACGAGTTAATCACCAAAACTGGACTTCCGCGCCCAGAGGTGGTACGCTGGTTCGGGGACTGTCGCTATGTCCTAAAGAATGGCCAGCTCAAGTGGCTCGAGAGCTATCAGTCAATTGTAGAAGAAGAGGACTTCCAAAAAGGCAATATCACTGTCCTTCAGGAACATTTGAATGCTTATGGAAATCTGATGGAGAACCAGCTGGAAAAGCTAGCCAAGTCCAGTGGGTTGAGCGAGGAACTAGTCAGGAAATGGTTCGCAAAACAAACAAAAGCACACCCACCATCAGACAGGAAGTCTGAGGATGTGGAACCTTCACCCTGCACAACCAAAGGCAAAGATGCCTTAAAATCGTTTCAACAGGATGAAGCAGACGTGAAGGGGGAACCGAAGGAGCTGACGGTGACGGACCTTAGTCAAGCTCAGACCACGGAGAAGCCAACTGGAGAAGACGTGTCTCCCAGCGATGAGCCGGGTGAGCAGGGTTTTTTTTAGTCACGTTTGTACTGCATAAGAATAGCTAAGATGGTGATATATTACATAATCAAAACTTAATCATATTAAATGTCTTTAAATGTATAATCAATTAATATTTACCTAACTTAAGCCAAGTTCACCAGTATCAGTCGATAACCTGACTTGAAATCTTCACAATTGAAATAGGATTGTTTCATTTGTCATAATTAAATGATTAGTTTTATTTTAAAATGACTGGAGTTCACAAAATGTTCTCAATGGTACTTTTAGTCCTGGACCTCATGAACTAGCATGAGGAGGTGTTTGAGACTCCAAAGCATGTCCTATAAGTCACTCTGAATAAGGGCATTTCAGAAAACGTAATGAAAATAAATAATTTAACTGTGACAACATATTCCAGATATAAAAGATTGAGAGTTTAAAGCTGATCAAGACTAGGTGTACGTTAGTTCGTCTTCTTGCGTGGAAATTTACACGCACTCAGGAGCATGAGTAGGACGTGAACATTTTTCTGTATTTATGGGATTTTAATGAATATATCAAATATCTCGTGTAAGCACACTAAGCATAAATTTGTTCATATCCAGCTTGATAAATGATTCTCATTATTTCTTAAGTAATGAACTGACTCACTCGTGCAGTAACTTGCAAGTTACCATTCAGACACTAGTTTTTTCCCCTTAAATGATGCATTATGCACCTTTTTCTCTGCATTTTAAACAGAATTGGAAGTTAAAGGCAGGGTAGGAAATTTTGGAGACACCAGAAGAGTAAGTCAGATTTTGAAAGAATCCAACAGAACAATCCCACCATCGCTCCGAAACCACTCCTGCAAAACACATGACTGTACACCGCCTGATTACTGCTGGAGGACGAGTCCATACGAGAAAACAACTAGCATTATCATGATGAATGTAAACAACGAGCATGGCTGCTCGCGCTCGCTAGCTTTAGCAGCATGTCTGCTATGCGTCTGCCTAGCCTTGCGGCGGACTCTGGTGATGATCGGTTTGCGCAGGTACACAAGCTGGTCATTTCATTTAGACCAAAAAGAAATAATTGACGGGCTTTTCACAGGCTTCTGACGGCCACAGATGGAGTTTTTTTGTTTTTATTGTCGGAGCATTTGATTTATTGGCTGGATGTAAAAACAATTTCATTGGATATTTAAAAAAAAAATACTTCCAAGAACATTACCTACCCTACCTTTAATTACACATTACATCTCCAATGAAATTCTAGCACCATTTATTAACATAAGTGGCGCCCGTTAATCAGTAGATTAAATTAAATTAGCGTCGGGCGATATGATATTTTGGTATCGTAATAAATTGTTGCAATTTATTTCCAAAAATTTTTAAAGCTTTCATTATAATTATATATTTTTTTAAATCATGATGCAGGTTGTATCACAAAAATGCCAGGTATGGTGATTAGAGTTTTTTCTTGCCCCACCTGTAGCTTGATCTTACTTATTAAGGATTGTTTAGGCACTGAACACGGGGAGGTTGTTTAGGCACTGAACACGGGGCGGTTGTTTAGGCACTGAACACGGGGCGGTTGTTTAGGCACTGAACACGGGGCGGTTGTTTAGG
>JAQQZR010000015.1:1419430-1435610 GCA_030068235.1 Notoglanidium macrostoma
GCTTACAGCTAACACACTTCTGTAACTGTGTGTTATAGGGTCAGAAAGTACAGTTCCATAATTCAGTACAGTTTAACTATAAGCAGAAGGGGTCAGGATCACTGGTATCTCAGGAGTAGCAATCTCCTTTCATCACCTGACCTCCTTTCTGTTCTATAGAAATGAGGATAAAATTCCTCTGCCATGTTGTCAGATTTGGAGCCAGAGTTTGCACAGTAGAGACAAGAGTTAACGCCAGGCACACCTGCTCATATGGTAGTCCTGCCCCAAGTTGGTCAATCAGTTCATTCCTAAAGTATAGCCACACCTTCTCACAACATGGAAGAATAATGTTTTAAAACCTATTTTCTGGTGGAAAAAAAAAAAAAAAAAAAAAGTGCAGATATCAGCATAGAGAAAACTAACTGTTTGCATTAGACACTGAGGATGGACAGACCGCTTAGATGAGAAAAGCAACATGGAAAATGTGCCATTGAAGCACATGGGGATGGGCGGGGCCACACGTCATACTCTTACCTGCTATCTCCACTTTTTAAAAAACATCTTTATTGGTCTTGACAGAGAGAAAAAAAAAAAAAAGTCTCTGGTGAGGGAACAACTGTTTATAGCTGCTCTAACACGTGCAAATAGAAACTACATTGCTGCACAGACATTCAGCAACATTGAACTCAATTATAAATGGATAAATAGTATAACATGTTGTTTACTAAATAAAATTAGCCAGATTTGGGAACCTGCTGTGGTATAAAATGAATAAAACAATTCAGGATGGTGACCTCGACCCTATTGCATCACACCACCCTGTTATTGATCATTTAACACCAAGCTTACACCGTCTTTCACTTTATGTTGAACCTGCGTTTTGCCGAGAGACTGTGGAGACCTGGTCATCTCACCCGCTTTACCGTGCTCTATTCTCAGAGAGATGTTGCCATCCGGACAGAGGAAAATCCCCTCCTGACCCGGGAGCCGGAAACTTTTCCACGAGCTGTAACTCTGACCATCTTCCAGACTGAAGTTCTTCTCCAGCAGCGAGCAGAGCTGATAGCAAAGCGCCCAGGCCTGCTCCTCACACACCGGCTGCTCGTGCACAGACAGGATGCTCCTCAGAGAGAGCTGACTGCGGCTTGGAGGAAACCCAGCCTGCTCCATCAGCTCCACCTCATTAATAATAAGCAGTAATCTTAATTTCAGAGCAGTAGGGCAACTATGGCTTAATCCCAACGACTAAATACACGCTAGCCGCATCGTCCTCAGACATAATCACGAGATTAAGGGTCGTTCTGCTTCTCGTCTCTAACACTCTCCTTTCATCACCTGACGTCTTAATTAGTTAATGACGTGACTCAGGTGTGTTAGAGCAGGTAGACGTGTCAGAGGCACACAGATAGCCTGAAATCGTACAACTTTTAAATAGCATGCCAGAATATTTGCACATTGTTCTCTCAATAAATAGTAAACAACTCCTTTATTTAATTTTTTAATAGTGATAATATCAAAATTTTAACTCGGCAGTAACGAACAAAGAATTAAGTGCTGGTTACACTGATTACTTTCCTACAACAGCATACCCTTAAGTGTTTTATTGCACTGAAACCGCAGCTTGCTAAGGTTTGCAATATTTCATTTATTAATGAACATGTTTTTAACCATTGATAGCTACGTTT
Organism: Notoglanidium macrostoma; assembly: GCA_030068235.1. NCBI lineage: Eukaryota > Metazoa > Chordata > Actinopteri > Siluriformes > Auchenoglanididae > Notoglanidium > Notoglanidium macrostoma. The sequence continues at coordinate 1,421,098 of JAQQZR010000015.1, forward strand.
AATGTTGTGCAACCTTCAGGGTACATGTTAAGATTATACAAAGTATGACAGAGGAAATTATCTTCAGATTTTGATTGTCATCAAAGTGAAAAGTCTTTGCAAGTTATAAGTCAAGTCAAAGCAAAATATCAATGATTAAAATCTTTTATTATGAAACAATCTCACACTTTTTATGCATTTATTATTACATTTAACAATGTGGAAAGCCCACAAAACAAGTTCCATCAGTTCCTATATTTTCTTCTTCTTTTTTTAATAGCTGCAGGAAGTAAACACTTCACAAATGTACTTGGTTGCTGTATGCTGTTCTAGTTTTCAACAAAACTTTCCCTGTATAAAAATATCTACTTTCCTGCATACTGCTTAAAATTATATTTGTACATTTTTTTCAGGTTTACCATATGGTCCCTTCAACAAAATCTATAGCCAAGTTAATGCCAAAATATATTTATTTATGAATCAGAATGTATTTTGATGAATACATTTGTACTTCTAATTTAATAGTTTCACCCCACAACTAAAAGTTTCCATGTAGAAGATGAGAGGTCCTCAGTTTATTTGGGAATGGTGACACTCGGCATGATACTTGGTTGAGAAGATGCCATCCAAAGTTCTTCAGGAATATTGTTAAAATTTTAATTGCTTAGATGATTTTGATTTAACCCTTTTCTTGTGTTATTCATAACTCAATGCATCTCATTTCAGAGTTAATATCTTCAATATTATTCAAAAATAGAAATTTGTGAAAAACCAAGACGTGATCAACTTTTTGACTGCTAGAGAATATAATAAATTTACATTTACGTCATTTGGCAGACACCCTTATCCAGAGCAACTTACATATATCTCATTTATTCAACTGAACAGTTGAGGGTTAAGGGCCTCTAACCCTAACCCAAGGGCCCATCAGCCATAGCTTGGCAGTGCTGGGATTTGAACTCAGACCTTCTGATCACTAGTCCAACGTCGTAACCACTGACCTACCACTAAATTAAATCATAACTCAGTGATGCTAGTCATAAATTATTCATAATTACAAATACTGTTCATTCTTTTACCAGGATTTAATTACATCAGAAGTCAATGTTGTTGAAATCAAGCTTTTATTTTACATTTCAGGTGCATGATTCTGGAGATTCTTGTTGCAGGGTGGGGAAGGTTTGTGTGTGAGTATGGTACAGGAAAAAAATATTTAGCTGCCCAAATGCACAGAAGAAGAAAAAAAAAAAATCACAATTTCATACTTAATCGAAATGTACTCAAGTAACTAGGAGGTGAGAAGTGCGCAATTACTAATCCATATCCAGGGACGAGAAGTTAAAAAAAAAACATTTTAATCCATTCTTGTAACATTATTATACAATCCATCAGGCTTCATGATTAATCCAGCATATAAAAAAAACAGGACAAGTCTCTCTCACACACACACACACACACACACTTGTAAATATATCACATCACTTAGTATCAGGGAACAAACCATCATTAATTTCTTTTTAAAAACACGTTTCTGTACATGGCTACTACACGCACGCACGCACACGCAACATGATTACAGGAAAAACAGCAGATAAAACAGTTCAAGAGAGAAATGTACATTTCACAGGTGTGTTATGCTTCATGATCACTTCGACTTCCTTCGCTTGGCCTGTGTGGGGCTCGCTCCAGTGTTTGACTCTTTACACAAAACAAACAAACAAAAAAAAGATCATCAAATTAGATCTGGTTATTTAGAGTAAACAAATACAATAAAAACAATGTTTAAAGATGTGTGAATAGACAAGTATGCATTTATTCTCCTCTTATTTTCCTTTAACAGAACATCCTAAAGGAGCATCTTGAAGCAATTTGACAACAATTAAAAATTTTAGTTATTAAAAAAAATTCTCTCCACTTAATACTGTGAAGCATTCGGTTAAACAAATTAGGTCCTGTTCTCTCTTATGTTAGAGTCGTTCTCTTATTAGCCAAAATCCCCCCAAAACGCAACTTGTTTTGAAAAACTGTCTGAAAAATTCGAGTTAATCTAACAACGGCGCTGACACTGGAGACTCCTTCCTTAAATGTTAAACACACACATTTCTCCTGACAGAAAAATTCAAAATACCAACGATTTTTTTGAATCAATCATTCAATAATCAGTGGAGTGCTGCTGTGCAAGTCCCTGTAGATGAGATGTTGCTATAGAAACAATAATGTATTACTCAATAATGATATAAACCCGTCATATGCAACTGGGATCAGACTACGTGATGATTTTTGTCCGTCACGATGGTCAGCATGTGAGATTACACGATCATGGTGCCACAAACTCTTGCCGTGTCTTGATCAGGAGACTGAAAACACAAGTTTGACCCTGACCAATCATCTTACACGTCCCCGTGTGTCGTCAGGGAGGACGGTCCAGAAACCGTCAATCATGGCTACAGAAGGAACGTCAAGGAAGCCGTCGTAGGTGTTGTCAAACTAGCCAAGAAAATAGAAAAAACATCTGACAAACAAGACTGTTTGTCAGAGTTTCGTGGACCGTCCCAGACGCCGCATCGCTGTTCTAGGATTACGCCACACTACAAGGCCTGTTAGTCATTCCCGACATTCGTTTTCAGCCCTGACTCTTTGTTGGAAATTTGTTGGCCATGACAAAATCATATCAAAATCAGCATGAATGTGTAGTTTGATCCCAGCAAAAAATAATCAGGATCCATAGATTGATAGCTCTGTGGTAAAAGACTATAAATCCTTACCTGCAGCTTTCCCTGGGTTGGAAGAGGCCGACCCTGGTCTGGCTGCCCTCTTTCTCTGTCCGTTGTCAGGCACTTCCTCTTCAGTGTCCTTCTCAGCCCGTGAACTCCTTCGGCTGGGGCCTTTTGCCTTTTCGGTGTGGCCTCTTGCTTCCCTAAAAAGCACAGCACAGTAGTGGGGCAACAGCAACAAGCTAATGAAATGCTAATGATAACAATCAGTATTTCTTAAACCAATATGAATTAATAACGTTTGTGCAACGTTTGTGATACCTAAGTGCATGTCTCACTTAGGTATCACAGTCAAGGTCCAACTTATCATCATCACCACCATCACCATGAATGATCCTACAGGCCCTAGTGGAGCCTCTCTACAATTCAGAAATTGCTGTTTTTCCTCATCTACCACAGATAACCAGATAAAGTCCGTCCTCTTCACAACCATGGTTACTAAACTGGTGACGCTGCCCTGTGCACACACCTGTGCAGGGGATCTTCAGGTTTGGTACATACATACCTTTGGGCTAAGTCGATGGGCGTCTTTCTTTTCTTTGCCCATCTGTTATAGAAGTGGAAAACAGCGGTAAACTGCTATGTTGCTTAACATCATTCGTTTTTTTGTTTTTTGTTTTTCTTTTTACTCGTAATCCCCAAATTTAGATGATTTGGTCAATTAATGATTTTAATGATTGTGACACCAAAGTTAGTGATTCCCAGGAAATCAGTTCAAATTACTAGTAAACCAAAGTGAGCACTATGTTTATTGAACATAAAACAAACATTCTACAAAAATAACTGACACTGATAATTAAGAATCACAAAAAAAACAGAAGCTTAGACATTACACATAAAAAATAAAAGATAAACTGGCATAATGAAATCAGAAATAAAAGATAACTCTTTGTAAGAGTTTGTCTTACCCCTGTTCTGCCACAGAGGGTGCTGCCTCTCCTTGGAAAAAAAACAAAGAAATATGGATTACCACCTTGTGTTAGGTCACAGCAGAAAATGGAGTACACGTATAAATAGGGTTTTACAGTAACCACTGGGGGATTAGGGGTAAAGTAGACAGTTGGTGGTCATGTCGGAAAATCAATTACCAAAACATTACTCATGTAAAAAGGGGGAAGGGGTGGGGCTTCCAGGGGCTATCACTTAATTTTTGAGAGTTTAAACCGTCAAACCGACCGTAAATCACTCTAGATTCACATGTTGATTGGCTCATCTGATGTTTAAGGAGTGAGGAAAAGGATATCAAGATACAGAGCGCCTACAAATATTTGCTAAAGTTTGGCAGGTCTATACATATAACAGAGGACTTCTTGCTGCTTCGTTTGTCTTGGATACATGTGAAAATGAAAAATTTTGCTAATGTGTAATTAGTATACATGAATTTCTATGAGAAATAACAAAAGACATGATGTTTACCAGTTTGCTGTTGTTCCTGTGCAGGCTGAACTGTATTGACATAGTAATAATTAATTAATTAGTCTTTAGCATTGTGATGATGTTAAAAAGACATTTCTAATGGCTTTGGGCAATAATGCCCACTTATTAACAATTGAAAAACAATTAACAAATATATAATATTTTTTATTAAATATTTCATTAAATGTTAATAAATATTTAATTAACAAATAAACAATTAAATATTTTTCAGCCAAACTCATTTCATGTCAAATCTATACTAGACTTTGCACAACCATTAAATAAGTAAATACCTTGAAGGCTTGGAGTATCTTCAGCAGGCGCTGCAGTGTTTGCTGGCTCAGGCAAGCTTGTCTCCATTACTGTGGAAGGCTGTGGTTCCACAGCTGGAAGTAGAGATGATGACCCTACTGTAGGACCTGTGGGTGGTGTAGGAGTCACTGGTGGGACAGAAGCAGAAGGTGGAACAGATGGTGCAGACATACTCGTGACTGGTGGGGGACTGGTAGCAGAACTGGCAGGAGGTACCAAAGCAGTGCTGGGAGTGATCACTGAAGGACTGGGTGTAGGGGTAGAAGAGGAAACTGGTGGAGGAATCTGCATGGGTGCAGAAGAAACAACTGTATTTACTAGTGCTGACAACTGAGGTGCAGGTGGTGCAGATGACACTGCTGTGGGAGGAGGCAGTGGACTAGAAAGTGTTGCATTTGTTACCAACTGAGATGTTACAGTGTCTATAGGTTTTCCTGACTGGGTTGTAGTCTGCTGTTGCATCTGATGAGTGTCATCAGTGTGGGGGGTGGAAGGCTTGCTCAGAACATTTTGGGCTGGACTGCTCTTGGCAGTAGTTGTTGGTGGCTTTGAGAGGGGACTCCTGTGGGTAACAGAAGTAGTCCCTGGGCTGGAGCTGGCAGGTGAAGATGCCAGAGGATGTTGAACAGATGGGGGAACACCAGGACATGTGGAAGGTTGTAAAGATGATGACTGTCCTAAAGGACTTATTTTTGAGACAGGGGTGTCAGAAGTGCTTTCTTGCTGAGGAGGGTGGACTGTGTTTAGAGAGGAAGCCTGACTTGCAGGCACTTGCACTTGGATTTGTCCAATCATGGCATGACCAGCCTGACTTGTGGCTATGCTTACAACAGGGGAATGTGTTGCCTTAGGTGGAGCAGGAGTGAGCTGAATTTTGGCAGATACTTGTATGGGCCCAACCATAGTGACAGGCTGAGAAACCACATTGGTGCTTGATGGTACAGAGACAGATGGGACTTGGAAAATGACAGGTCCTGTGATAAACTGCGGAGGACGATTTTGAGTAGTAGCAGACGAGTGCACTTCTGGAGGTCTTATGCTTTTAGTGGGTACTGCAAGCACAGTTGATACAATGGCTGGAGGCACCGCAGATGCTGTGCTAGCAGCAGAGCTAATGGGATTAGAAGTCACTAAAACTGTTATTTGCTTTGGTTGAGTGGTCCCTGATGATGTAGGTCTATGCAAGACTGTTTGGGACATACTTGTAATAGGTTTAGTACTGGGATTTGGACTAATTAAAGGGTTGGGATGTAGGCTAGCATTTGAAGCAGAGCTAGTAAGCAAAGTTGTACTTGAGCTAACACTGGATACACCAGTGGATAATTGAAGGCTTGGACTGCTAGTCTGGATCACATTTGGGCTAGCCATTGAACCAACCTTGGCTTTTTGTTCAAGTTCATTAGCGGGCAAATGCAGCCCACTATCACTGCTCTGTAGGGAGTTGGGGTTACGTTGGCTGTTGTGTTCCAACAAAGATCGATCTCCACCTACTTGAGTAACAACCTTGGGTGGCTTTGTGGGCAAGGATGAGGGGCCTGTATTATCTAGCAACTGATTAAGGGATGTTGGGGCATCTCTAAAAGATGCTGAAGCAGCAGAACCATGCTCTTGCAATAGCGGATTCTGACGTTGATGCATCTCCTCTGATGGTTGCTCAGGTGGAATATTAAGCTCTTGAATTTTTGGCTCCTGGGATGGCATGCGTTGATTTGCCATTTTAAGAGCAGATTGATCCCGTTCGACTTGTGCAGTCTGGCGCGAGTCTAGCTGTGGTGCATGCCCCTGGCTATCTCTCATTGCATCCGAGTTACTAGGGAGTACTTGCAGAGGATTTAAGTTTTGCTGGGAATCTAGAGTTCCTACTGATGACATAGATGCAGTGGGACTTGTGAGGACTGAAGAAGCACTGGCCATTACAGTTTGGGAACCTGTTATTTGCTGCTGATTTGGTATGGAGGTTAGGGGGTTCTTAGTCCATTTCTGCCTTCCTGGGCTGGGAGTGGTCGTTTTTCTATTTGAGGCAGGACTAGATCGGCGACTGTTACTGGGACTAGCTCGCTTTGTCTGCCCTCCAACCAGCTGTTTCTCTTGCTTTGCACCTGTACTGGATGCATTACTAGCTTGTGTAAAACCCTGCTGAACACTATTATTCCCACTAGTGTTATTAAGAGATGCAAGGCTTGGTGGAGCTTGTCCAATAGCTTTCAAGGTGGTAGGGTTTAGACCTTGTTGATCAAAACCTCGAGTTAAATTAGGCTGTCGAGGCGGTAGAGGGATGTTAATCTTTGGGGGGAAAAGACCAGCAATTGATGCATTCAGTCTTTCAGGAGAGAGATTTATCTCCGAGGGCTCAGTGCTGGGTGGACGGTTGGTGGGGGTTAAAGGATGGTGATATGGTCTCGGACTGGCACGGTTTGGCGTCTTAGGGCGGGAACTTTGGGAAGTTGAAGGAGCATTGGGAAAATGAAGATTGTGAGAACTGGCCATTGGTGCTTGCTGGGACTGTTGCTGGGGACTTGCTCCTGGTTGCTGAGTGACCGATGAAGGCACAGCTTTTAACAAATGAGAGTTTGGACCTTGGTTGACAACATTTTGTTGACTGGCATTACCTGCTTGAGGTGAGATTTCAATTGATGCCCTGTCCTGCAAGTTAGGGGTGCCTGAGGCTTCCTCTGGTGCCATTCCTGGGGTTCCCTGCCCAATGTCTGAATGAGGCATTCTTCTACCTGCAGCGGTCAACTGTGAGTTTACTACTGGCTGCATGCCTCTGGCTTTTTCTGGAGAGGGTGGGACACCTCCATGCCCTTGTAAATTGATCATTACAGGCATGTTCCCTTGTTGGGATACAGGCATTCTCTGTGTAGTATCACTGGGATTAACAAGAGTTCTTTGAGGATGGCCACTTTGTTGAAGTGGAAGTCGATTCTTTGCTTGTTCCTGCATTTTAAGCATCATCATCATGTGTTGCTGCTGCTGTTGCTGTTGTGTCAGTGGTTGCTGTTGCTGCTGCTGCTGTTGCATGTGCTGTGGTGGCTGCTGTTGAAGCTGCAAGTGATGTGGATGGATTTGATGCTGTCCTTGTTGTGACCCTTGTGGTGTTCCAGGTTGACCTGAAATCTGTATATGCATCTGCTGCTTTTGCATTTGTTGCTGCTGCTGCTGTTGTTCTTGCTGCTGAATTTGTTGTTGTAACTGTTGCTGTTGCATTTGCTGCATCTGCTGTTGCTGCTGCTGGGCTATGAACGGCATTGGCATCTGTTGTGAAACCCTTTGATCTCCTGATTGTCCAGAAAAGCCTAAAACAAGGTACAGCAACTTTTTAAATACCCAATTAGCAGTCTTCATGCTAACACTTGGAAAAATCACCACAGATTAGGTATATTTCAAGCCTTTATACAGTCATTGTTTAAAAATGAATTCACAAATAATTTCATAGATTAACCACTGGGACACCTGAGAAGAGAACCCACATTTATCTCATTTTGCTGATACTTTTATCCAAACCAACTTACAACTGTGAAAGGATATACAACTGAACATAAAGGCTTTACAACTGAACACAGCAGCAGTGGCTGCTTGGCAATGCAGGGATTCGAAAATACTATGTTCTGATCAGTAACCCAATACCTTAATCACTTAGGTACCATTGCTCCCTAAGGTTCTCCCAATCTTTCTTTGTATTTAAAATAACAAAAAAAAATTCTTGCTTACAATCCACTTCTGGTCTGTTATTCTTGTCAAAGAAAGTGTTCTGAAAAGTTTTGAAATCTTTTACCTGGCCGATTAGTAAATTCAGGGAGCTTGGAGTTGGAAGAATCTGTGCCAGCTCCTTGATCACTACTTAGACCTTGTAACTCTGCATCATCCAACCCTTGTGGAACTGAATCCAAACCCCTATATGAAGGAAAAACATATTTTACATGCTCATTTTAAATAGCCCTTGATAACTAATATAAAAAAAAGAAAACAATTACATTTTTTTTTTCCCTTACCCAATGCCATCAACAGGCTGTTGCCCCTCGCCAGCTTTGGGTTTCTTCTTACGAGGTGGTTTCTTCTTTTTTGGTTTGGCCTGGTTAACCCCGACTCCACCAGCTCCCTGTTTTCCACCCGACCCAAACTGGCCGGCAGAAATGTCACTTTGAAGTAGATTAACTAATAAGGGACTAGTCAGAGTCACATCCTTATTCACTGGAAACCCAGCTGTTTGTCCAGCAATGGGCATTTGGCCAGTAAACTGAGGATTAAAAGGCATGCCATGACCAGGAAAATGTCCATTGCCCACCTGCATGTGTTGAGGACCTCCCATCATACCCTGCTGCTGCTGTTGTATTTGCATATCAGGAAGCATCTGTTGTTGACTCATATCACCTGTGCTTCCAGTACCATCTCCAAGCTGATGTGTGTGTTGCTGGCCAGCCTGCTGCTGCTGAAGCTGCTGCTGCTGCTGAAGCTGCTGCTGCTGCTGAAGCTGCTGCATCATGTGTTGCTGCTGCTGCTGTTTTTGCTGAAGCTGCTGCTGTTGGAGCTGTTGCTGGACCAAATGTCCTGGAAGCCGCATTTGAGGGCCGTGCATCCCTAATGGTTGGTTGGTATTACCATTCACTGGGATCTGCTGGGACTGTTGTGCCATTTGCTGCTGTAACTGTTGCTGCTGTAATTGCTGCTGTTGTGGTTGTTGGTGTTGAAGTTGAAGCTGTTGCTGCAACTGCTGTTGCTGTAATTGCTGCTGCTGCTGTTGCAACTGAGCCATTTGCTGTTGTTGCTGCGGAGTCATTTGTTGCTGTGACTGAAATTGCACCATGTTGCCCTGCAAATTAGGTGACGGGCCTCGCAACATCTGACCTGACATAACAGCTGTTTGACCTTTGGGCCCAAAAGCCTGTTTGTTACCTTGCATTTGGTTGGCTACCATCTGTTCCATCATAGCATTTTGCTGCTGTGAAGCTTGTTGCTGATGTTGGTGCTGTTGTTGTGGCTGTTGTTGCTGCTGCTGCTGCTGCTGCATCAGTAATGCTTGATGCCCTTGTCCCCCACTAAGCTGTGCCTGGTTCTGCATCATCCCTTGTCCCTGCGGAGGCATTAACTGTTTAGGAGGAGTCATCCCTCGCTGTCCTTGATTCATGGGCCTGGAAAGGACAGTCTGCCCTCCTGTCTGGCCTTGCACCATTTGACCTTGAGAGGAGGCTACAGGCTGATTTTGAATCTGGGACTGCATGCCCATCATCTGGGTCTGTAGACCTGACTGAGGCTGTCCAATACCACCACCGGAGGTGGATGGAGGCTGAGGAGCCATTCCGCCATGATGGCCAATTCCTCCAGGTTGTAGGGAATTGGGCTGCATGTGGTTTGGTGTTGAAACTGAAGGTTGTGGACCTACAATAAATTTAATTTGAAACATTTAACAAATTAAAGAACAAATTTGATCTAACAATTAATAATAGAAATCTCACAAAGATTGTACCTCCATGTGCCATATTTTGGCCACTTTGAAGCTGAAGGGTACCACCTGTGGGGGTTCCAGCCCCACTTGCAGTAACTTGTCCTTGCACAAAGTTCTGACTCACATTTGAGAACCCCATTGGCATTCGTTTTGGCATACCTGTGATCAAGATACATATTAAATTTTAGTGTGTACTACAGAGCTGAAAGCATAAAGTAAATAAGCCATGATACACATGTTCACACACAACAACAGAAATCATACCTCCCATTCCTCCTTGGGGAACCTGGCCATGTTGAGGCATTCCCATAAAGCTTGGCTGAACATTACCCTGTTGCCCTAACACAGCTCTGCCCGGGGATCCAACTCCCTGTGGAAACCCCTGGGGAGTTGTTGGACGTGGACCTAACTGTCCTTGACCTTGTCCAATCATAGGTGGGGTTCCAGGTGAACCCTGCTGAAATGGTGAAGATGATGATCCAGGAGACTTGGCAGCAAGGTTGCTCTGTGAAGCAGACACAGGAGGCAAAGGAGGAGGTGCCCTTGGGCCAACAACACCCACAACTCCTTGGGGACCTTTGGGCTGAGGGGCTGCAAACTGGTTTGACCCTGCTGTCTGCTGCTGCTGAGTCATGGGATTAAAAACCTGCCCAGCCTGCTGGCTGCCGAAGGGATACGGTGGTGGAGGATGGTTTGGTGTTTGCACAGATGCCAAAGAAGGAGGACGCTGTCCTATTTGACCTTGTGGAGTAGCTTTTCTCCAATTTGGAGGCATAGACCCCTGAGCAGGCGGTGGCTGGAGAACACCAGAAGGTAACTGGTTCCAACCAGGAGGGACTGGCATCTGGTTTGAAGGGTTGAACGGGCCCCGAGCACCACCTAACTGTGCTAACTGTGCCTGCTGTTGTTGATGCTGCTGCTGTTGTTGCTGTAGTTGCTGAAGGGCTGCTGGATTGAGCTGTCGGTTTGCTTGCATGCTAGGTATGTGATGTCCCTGTGGGCCCATAGGGGTGGGTTGACCATGAGGTGGCTGTGGGTGTTGGAGCTGTTGCTGCTGCTGCAAAGAGAGTCCAGACATCATGGGATCCATTGAATCTGAAGGAGAACACCATACTGTAATGAAACTCTCAACAACAATAATTGAAGTCAGGTGGAAAATTTCGATTTTCAATCTCTCACCTGATTGTGTTGCTGGCCTTGGTACCCTAGGGTGCATCTGTCCACTACTGCCAGGCACCATACCCTGTGGAGCCATGCCAGGACCAGAGGGCACCATTGAGGGATTGTTCATCCGCATTCCAGCTTAAAAAAAAAACCCAAACATTTTATCATCAGACATTTTAGTACTGACCTGCTGATTCAAACAGGAAAAATGTCATGCCTTGTTCAGCACATTTACAACAGTTAAAGGTCCACTATGTAGGATTCAACTACTTGAATGCCCTACATTACACTCCCTTTGAAAGCCTGATTAAAATTGTATGGTGGCCGTCTGGTCCTCGTAGGGTACTTTCAAATACTTAGATTCACACTCCCTTGCTTTTTCTGTGCTAAATAGTGTGATCCTCCATTTTTCAAAACGTAGTTTCCCAAACTTGTTATCCATCACCAGCAAACACTGATTCCTCTCTTCTTTCTTCTTCCTTTCTGCTTCTTTGTAATCCTTCTGGTGCTTGCTTCCGTATTCACGCAGCCACGCAAAATTCGGAAGGTGCATTCTAGAGGCTTGTCCGTTCTTGGCTAGTGCAGAGGCGCAACATGGCAGCTCCGTAGAGGTGGACCCACTCCCTATGTAGATATAGAGTGCTCAGTCTAAGCTTACATACTCCATTTCTGTTAATAGATATTATCAAAATGGACAGATATCACAGTGGACCTTTATTAGCCTATTAATACACATTATTACTGTATGCCAGGAGCATACAATTAACAGCACATGTTTAAAAACAAACTAGAATTTTCTGTTACACTAGGTTATCTGATTTAACAAACCAAACCTTTTCTTAACTTTATAACTGCCCCCTGACTGGCACTGCATGTGACCAGCATTATTCATCACTCAGGTGATGAGCTCACAAGATGGCTCCATGTTGCCTGACCAGGTTACGTGGGTGGCCTGGTTACCAGACATACACTTGAAGACACCACCCCTAGGCCTTATGGATACCAGTGACCCTTTAACTTTATACAGTAACTGCTAGAACAATCACTCAAAAAAAAAAAGGTGCTCATGTGACGAACAATGTAACCACGAAAGCATTATTACCAGTCTGAGATGGTATAAGCAAGACAACTAGACAAGCTTGAGTGCTTGATTTAATTTATTTTTCTGTAATGCAGATTACATTAAAGATTGGTGTAATTCTAGTAATGAAGAGGTTGTTCGCCTTTGCTGGTGCTTTGGAGGCAGAATTTTAAAATCCAGAACTGGATTGTCTGTGCTTTCTGTCACAGTGGGACATCGCATCATGTACTGGTGAACGTCCCGAAAAGAAACACTATTATTTTTGGTTACATTTATATATTGAAATACTTGCAATGAAACATTTTCAATTCAATGCGTCATAAATTTTTTCAAATACACTCTCTTATAAGACTCATTTTTCACAAGCATTTTGTTCACTATGTTATTGTTTTGTTTTCTTTGATGGGTGAGGAGGTAAACACTGCTTGATATGACTCAGAACGTTGATCAATAAAAAATAAATAATTAAACAAGAAAAATTTAAGCTCACTGGCAGTTGAGAAAAAATGCTGTGATGTGAAATCTCTGCAAGATGTACCGCTTCAACCTTTCAAAAAGTCAGAGTGCACGTTATAGACATTTCTACAGCCAAAGCAATCCGAGCTGCCTTAAAACATTTGGATAAAGCAATGCCTTAGACAGCAATACTGGTAAAAAGACCTTTCTACTTGGATGTTTTATGTAATTACCAGGGCCTTGCTGCATAGGAAACCCAACATCCATCCTCATCTGACCTGGTGCCCCGATTGGCCCGTTCACTCTGACTTCCTGTCCTCGGTTTTGCCCACCTGCAACATTGATGGGTCCTTCACCTATAAACGTATGAAAAAAATACGAGAAAATGCCAAAAACAGACTAATGAATAACTGTACTATTACAAATTGTAGGCTAACAAGTGTATGGCCGTGAAGACATGTCATAATAGATAATAATCCAGTCAGGTTTGGCAACAAAACATTGAACAGTCCAGAAAAATCACACCTTCTATTTGCACCGATAGGATCCCCAGGTCCCGGAGCTGCTGCTGGTTGTTTTGAGCGAGGAGGCGGAGGCGTTCAGCAGCTTCTCGAGGGATATTAAACGTGACTCGCACGCTGTTCCAGGGCTCCACTCGCTGGGGTGCCAGCCTCTCAGGACCTTCAGCAAATATATAAAGCCGCGTGAATGGAGCATGTAGTGTGAAAGACGCAGAGAAGATGCATTTAAAATACACAAAAATACACATTTAAAAACCCCAAACAAAATAGGATTTCCTGCTGGTACTATTCTACATATACACTCATGTAAAATTCTAGCACTATTACTCATAGATAATCAGTAATCCTAGTATTCATAAACTCCTAAACACCCAAAGCACCCTCACCCAATGAGAGCATCTGGGGCATCCCACTCAAGATGGTGTCGAGCTTCTGCTGAAAGTCGTCGTCATCAAGGTTTCCCTTGAAAGTGACGGAGATCGTGGCACATTCCTTTTCTCCGTGTGGATTCGGGGACTGAGCCGGGCCGTTGTTTCCATGATTACTGCACACGTCATCTCCGTCCCCCAATCCGGAGTCGTCCTCTGTGCTCAGAGCGACCCCGGGAGATCCTGTACACCAGGTGATCTCAGGTGCGCTGGGCTGCTGCGACATGGCCCTTTTTAAAAAAGGAAGATGTGGGGTCTCTTGGGCCTTTACTGTTGTTGGAATAAGAAAAACAAGGCTTTTTCAGGTGTTTTTGTGATTTAATTTTTAAAATATGAAGAATGAAGATTTTCAGCAATTAACCTTTGCACAAGAAATACGTCTCCAAAACAATTTATTTCTGTCCCCATCAAACCTGTTTAAACAAAGCACGGTGTTACAGTAAACTAAGCAACGACAGGGTGGTGCGATGAAGCGGCGTTACTGTTACCACCCTAAAGATAATTATTTTCCTATAACAGCATATTTCCAACTGTTTTATTCCTCTTACACCAAAGCAATTTGTCAATGGTTACAACTATTCATTTGTCAAGGAACAACATGTCGTACTGTTTAAGGTTACAGTAAATTTTGTGGAACATTACAGCTGCTATAAACATTCACTTATACTGTAGTACAATCCAGTGTAATGTACTGCATCACACCTGCACTACAGTGTTCAGTTTGTGATGCACTTTATGTGCAAGTCAATAAAATAACCTTATGAGTGTTAGATCTGTGCATCACTGTAGACTTTAAATAAACAAACAAAATGCCAGAAAAAGTTAACTTTAGAATTTGATATGCAAAATATATACATACGTTTCTCTCACTCTCTCTCTCTCTCTCTCACACACACACACACACACACACACACACACACACACACACACACACACACA
>JAQQZR010000015.1:1447386-1459886 GCA_030068235.1 Notoglanidium macrostoma
AATTGCACTCTTAATAGTTGATGACATGAGAATTATTCTGACTGTTGTTTACATCAATTATTTAGATAAATGAGAAATATCATTTGCATAATAATTTGGAACAGGGTGTAATATGATGTGTGCTTTTGGATAGGATGAACTTTTTCATAGTTATTAGAACTGTTGGAGGAAGTACACTCTTGTGTTTGCACTGCAGGACAATCAGTTTTTGGAACGTTGTTTTGAGGGACTTTTTTTTTTTCTCTTTTTCTTTTTTTAGCTCCAACTTCAGGGAAGGTACTCTCCCAGCACAGGAGGACCCGTGAGGGATGCAAGTGTATGGTGACTGGTCCAGACAGGAGTGTAGGTTAATTGGTCAAACATGTGCCAATACAGCGCTGGCAACCGGAAATTTAAATTAAAAAAAAAAAAAAAAAAAAAAAAAAAAAAAAAAAAAAGTGAAACCTCAGCTGTTAAGTAAACAAGAGCACTTAACACTAAAGAAATTAAAGACACAAACAAATCGACTGAAAGGAAAGTCGAGGTTTGATTCTATATTTCTATATAACAGAGGTGCAAGACTGCATGATTTAGATGTGTCAAAGCAAGATATAAAAGTCTTAAAGTAAATATTCTTGTCAAATCCTAGACTAGCCTAAGCATACAAGAAAACCCGTTTTAAAATAATCCACACCGACATCTTAGATAAACATTTTTTAATCAACTATTTTCCTCAACAAATTCACTCTTTATAATGTAAAATAAAGAAATTTACAGTTAGCATGAAACAACATTCAATGGCGCAGTGGAACGAGCCATTTCTGTAGAAACAGGTTTTAATCCTAATCCTGCTTATTTGCTCTTTTTACAGTAACATGAGAAGACTGGTGGACAAGACACACATTCATATGAAAAACAAACCAGCAACCACCGTTCAGCTCACATTGCTTCAGAAAAAAAGCCCTTAAAAAAGGTGCGTAGTTCTCATGGGAACTGCCCAGTGGACAGTTCTTCTCAAGTAGTTCCTAGAACTGTTTGGTCTGAAATTCTGAGATTTTCTGTAAGGAGACATTTATTTACGATTCGTGGAAGGAGTGTCCAGTGTCCAGTTCTTGCTAGCCATCATGTTTCTTTGTTTATTTCCCCGTATTACTTTTACAGTTTTGAACTCACAACCTTACAATCACTCTTAGGCTCCCATCCAAAGCACCACATAAACAAAACCCCATTAATTTAAAAAACATGATTTGTTACGTATATAAACAGAGGTGTATTTACCTTGGTAACGGCTCTGTATTGGCTGCTGGAGGACTGTAGTGTAGTTACTGAAATCCACCTCCATCAGAACACCTCCACTGGCCTGAACCTGAGCAACAAACTACATCCTGAACACAGAAACATCTAAACATTTTTACTAAAGACACCAGAAATACCATAAGACACATCAGGCACGTCATCGCCGCCACTTACATATGATATACAGGGGGGGGTAAAGCGAGCCTCTCTGATACAGAACAGCAGTAAATGTGGAGGAGATTTGGTGATGGAATAAATTGCAGTAAAAGGGATTAGGCGTGGCCCCTGGGCCCGTCAGCCTCACAGGAGGAGGCGTGGCCTTCGGGTCTCAGGTACACTTTACCTATATATTAAGTCCTTATGAAAGAGGTGTGGCCTATTTGCATGTCAATCACAGAAAGGCGTGGCCACTGTACCTGTTGGTCTCAGTAGAGGAGGCATGGCCTCTGGGATTGTTTGTACAAGTAAGTGAGACATGTCTAAACTATATTTTAAATATTTCAAATGACAATACTGAATTACACATGTGCCAAATCTTTGGTTATTTTCACTTTTTCTGCCATTAATCATGTGAACATCACATCAAAACAAACAACTCCATTGATAAATTCTATCTGTAGCTACATTTGCCCATAAACTGCACCTTCCTCTCTTTAAAATGTTTCAATAACAATGACCTATACATGTTACACATTCTGTTCAGTGCCATAAGATTACTGTAAGGCGACTCTGTACCGTAGATGCCATTTCCTGTGTCAGATTTCCATCATAGAACTCGGCGATCCCTTTGGCTGCCACTCTGTCCAAGATGGACGCCAAATCCTGCCGCGTCACGAAGAGGCCAGAGAGAGGAGGATGGCCGTCCGGAAGGAAGAGCTCTCGGAAAGCCTCAGAGACATTCTCGGACTTTAACTGGGACAGAGCATCCGCTGCAGGGAATAAACAGATCATAGCAACACGTTTCTAATCAGCTCCATGATCAGTGTGACCTGCAGGCTGCTCACCCAGGTCATGGGTTACATTGAAGCCATTCCTGGCGACATCTGCGGCCATCGTTATCACCTCCTTCCAGGGCTTTCTGCAAAAACAAATTTGATAAAATTTTATTATAATGTCCAGATATTAAAAGATTCTTCCTTATGATGCCAAACATGCTTCAAGCTGAATCAAACTCAAACTCTTTCCGAATTAAAGGGAAGGAATTACAATCTGTATTAGAGCTCCTGCAATAACGCTAGTTTTATAGAAAGCATTTGCTCCACATCAGAGTTTGTCTCTTCTATTTCTCCAGCATTACAGGTTAAAAGTGTAAATTTAAGAGAAGCTTTAGTGAGCAGAAATAAGAACAGGAAGCCATTTGGGATTCAGCCAAAGATCCTCAACTGATGACTTGGAACTCACTTTCCATAGAGCTGGTGAGCTTGATGCAGGCCACTGAGCATGCCCGGTACAGCCACCATCAGGCCTGGCTAAAAGAGAAAACAAAGGAAAACCAACAAGGTTTAATGAACACATCCAACAGCATATACACTTTTATCAGAGTCAGAAAAACCCGGGTTAGGTCAAGAGTCGAGTCACGAGTCAATTTATTCCTGCACAAGAGGCACGTGAGAACGCAGAAATCACTCTCGGGTCTGAAAGCGAGGTGGCCTCATTCCACTCTAATGAGCAAGCGATTCGACTCGGAGGAACTGAATCAAGCATGCCATTTGTTTTTTGGCAGATATGAGCTGCTAAACTGAGACAAAAGGCATAAACTGAACCAAAAGACAGAGCTGTAGCGCTGCAGAAAGGTGATGTGGATATTTGGACCGACAAACATTACCATTATTTACCATATACCATTATTTAATTCGCTGTGATCTCGGTGTGCGTGTTGGGTGATATTTATCATCATTACCTTTTTCCATCACTATATTTCTGATCATCTAGGATGTTTTTGGCCCCAAATATATATCCCCGTCAGACAAAAGGTTTCATTTCACTTAATTATGTGCAATATTAAACATCACCAAACCAAACATCACAAGTATCAACTGCACTTTGACTCTGTAAATGCAAGATCAGTTGTGACAACGCCTTTAAGTTCAGACAATGTGTACCTTCTGCTGTAGGTCCTGCAGCATCTCCTCCCGCAGGCCAGAGGGCGCCGTTTCACGGAAGTCAATGATGCGGCTCTCGTTTTTTCGAATGTCATGGACAAGCATCACTCCTCCACTGAACAGGCAGAAACGGGAGAGCTTGTAAAATCTGATCTTATCACGCTGATTAAAGGAGGTACCGTTACAGAAACAGTGCTGCAAGAAGCTTCGTACCCGCCGATGCCCGAGGTGTGGGGGTGGATGATGCCGAGGCAGAGAGCGGCGGCGATGGCAGCGTCCACGCTGGAACCCTGCTGGCCGAGAACGTCGAAACCCAGAGAGGTGCAGCGAGCCACATCCGTCACCACGGCACCCTGATTAAAGATCTGAGAACACCAGCAGCTGCGTTAAGTTATATGATGATTCTGTAATATTATTATATTCAAACAAGACCGTATCGTCCACTCACAGTGCAGAGGAGAGAGAGGAATTTAATGAGACCTGAAAAGCCTTTCAGAGAGCGTTTTACTGTCGCACATTTAAACTTTGTACTGCAAGATGAAATTCCTTTTCCATCCTGTAAGGAAGCTGGGTGTCCAGAGATCAGATTAAACCATGATATCGCTAGCAACCGGCAACAAAGTGACAGGTGAACGTCCATTTCCTACGTACGTGTGTGAAAAGTGCCACGATCTCAGTGATGGCAGATGCAGCATAGCGCCACTGGACTAAAGACTCTCAATTTCTTCAGTTCCCTGCTTACAACTACTTTATTTCTTATGTACTGCTTAAGTGCAAAAATGGGAGAAAAAAAAAAAAAATTCTGTTGTTCTTAGTGAGCATACATTACTAGTACAGTTAGCTTGCTTTGCTAACCTTTCCACAAAGCTAGTACAAAGACAAGCACATAATATGAAAATCAAACAAACCATTTTCACACTGATTAGTGCGTTAGATCATTTGTGTTTAAAGGAGCACTATGAAGTATTTAGGGAGATCCATCAGCAGAAACGGAGTATAATACTCGTCAGTAGGTCCTCATTAGAGTATAATTAGCTGTAACTCTGAATTGTTGCATTTCCGTAAGCTCAGAATGAGCTCTTTAGCACCTCTACGGGGCCGCCATGTTGCGCCGCTACAAAAGCCCAGAACGGACAAACCTCTAGAGAGCACCTTCCACGCATCACGTTTTTACAAGCGGCAGCGTGAATCCGGAAGGACGACAAAGAAGAAAGAAGTCGAGGAAGAAGAAAGAAGAGGAATCGGTGTTTGCTGGAGCTGGAGAACACGTTTGAAAGCCAAATTATGAAAAATGGAGGATCATAATTATTTAGCACAGAAAAAGTAAGGGAGTGTGAATGCAAGTAGTTGGAAGTACGCTACGGGCTCCTGACGGCCACCGCACGCTCTAATACACACCTGGAGGGGGAGGGGGAAGAGAGGGGGCAGCGGGCTGAATTGGGTCTAGATGCTGTATATGCATATAGATACAACAGTTTCTAAACGGAAATAAATGGCTCTTTAGTTCACTCAGGTTCCAAGAACCTTTAAGTACCTGTGGTTCTCCTAAATAGATCTGGACGATGAGGGCGATGGTGACCCCAGTGGCGAAGGTCAGGCAGGCCGTGATGAGGACGGTGAGGCCATCTCGTGTACAGGCGCAGTCCTGAGCCAGCGGGTCTCGCCTCGTCTCTCTCAGGGGAGATGAATCGTGGCTGGCCAGGTCCGACGCCGAGGAGGCCAAACGCTGCAGACGCGCTGACTTCAGGAACTGATCCGGGTCTGGGGACATGGCAAACACCCACAGTCTGTGTCTGCAATCCCCAAGAGCAAGTTTTCATATCCTAACTTCAGGCTTCTCTTTCCATGTTAAACACGTGCATTATATTGCACCTCATGGCTGCGTGTAAACTACAGAACGTTTAGCCCGGACACAATAATAAACTTTTAACTGACAGTTAATAATTGTGCATTAACGTATATTAACCAGAACAGCGGTTAAAAATTTACACTGGTCACGTAAAACGCCATGATCCAAACAATAACTGGAATACACTGTATGAGCAAGGAGTACACCACTACACGTCACGGGGTTATAGGAAAGCAATCAACGACAGCTTGGTGTGATGGAGATACTATTAGCACCCCAAAGTTGATCATTTTCCTGTAACAGCACATCCCCAAGTGTTTTATTCTTCTTAAAAACAGTGATTTTTCTAACCAATTACAATTTTGTTTATTTTTAGTTGTACTTAATGCCATGTTAAATTCAGCAACAATCTCCAACACTGGAAACTTCTTCCATAATTGTTAAATAAACAAACATCTCCTTACAAATACTGTAATGTTACTAATTATATAATATTAAAGGATATTTAATATCACTATTGTGAATAATAATAATAATCACATTCTTATGGGATGCAAACACAGTGTTAATTATATTATAATTTTTTCCGGCATCATCCATTTGTCAGTGCGCGACTGACGTGAGCTCCCATCCTGATATTCACGTGCACACCATCGAGGACACTCGCATGCAGACCTCGTGAAGCTGGATCAGTGATATTTATACAGTTGAAGAGAGGGAGTGTAGGGAGCACTTACTTATGCATCAGAATAGGTGTTTAAAGATTAGCCACCCCACCTAATGCAAACACTGCTATAGCATTGGGACTAAAGTAAATACACGTTATTGTACAGCTCTCATTTAAATAAAACAGTTTGTCATTCTTCTGTTTTGATCAACAATGTGGCGTTTTATACGATCTCATGTAATTATAAAATCTTTACCTGATTTTACACAATACAGTTCAGTTACAAATTTGTTTTAAAATGCTGAGGAGAAAAGATGCAGAAAATATTTTCAGGGAAAAAAAAAATAATAATAATAACATTTCCCATGAAGCCTGGGCTCAGAGACATAGAAATGCACAGTAAAAGCTTCAGCATTACACACACTTCCAAAAGGGAAACAATTGTCAAAGTAAGGAGGGGGGGCAATATTTTAACACTGAAAGTCTTCCTGCCATGCAAAGGACACCTGATCCCTCTTTGTTACATCAACAGATGAAGAACATCCAAGAGTAACAGGGCAGTGTCATGGATAAACATTTACACCGAGGGACAGTTCAACTTCACAGCCTTTCTTTTCTGCCATGATGAGAAAACATGAGAGAGAGAGAGACCAAGTTATGAAGTAGACACTGTTACGTAGACCAGCATCTTAATTTTACTCCGTTTCCTGTGCACACCAACAACTGATGCATTTGGAGGACCCAAAACACAGTACGTACACGTACACATACGTGTACACACACACACACACACACACACACACACATATGCCACTATAGTCTGAATATGACAATATCCTCAATTTGATGCACATAAACATAATGTCCATTTGCATATTCCAAATTTGGCCTTATTCCTAATTTAGCATCTTCTGATTAAGACACTGGGATGGAGCTGCACACAGGCAAACTGTGGAATATCTGGGATATTCATTTTCATGAGTCATGTAAATAGCTTGGTAGAAATATTGCCTTTTTCAAAATAAGGGCAAAAAGTGTAATATTTTATGTATGTAAATATATATGACTGTCCCAAAATTTCTTTCACCATTCCATCCCAAAACATGTCCCCAAATTCCCAAATGTGCAGTCCCCAAATTCCCTACCATTTTCCCCAAATTCCCCAAACACACAGAATCCCCAAAATGTCTAATATGGTGTTCCAAATTCCAAAACATACTGTGCCAGAATTCCCAAACAGGTTGTCCCATTTTCCTCAAACGTGCTGTGCCACATTCCCAAGGACACTTTACCAAAATCCCCAAACATGTCATTGCAGTGAAATTCAATGAGTTTGCACAAATAACTGAGGCGCCTTTCCTGAGAATAGGATGAACATTTTCCTTCACATGTTCACAATCGGCGTCTTGAGGATTTCAGAACTTAGATGGCGGAAACTGAAAATCTGTCCCAATAGATCTGGATTCATCCGAATTAAAGACAGCGTTTGATTTCCGCTCCTCACGACTGAGTGTTAAGATC
Organism: Notoglanidium macrostoma; assembly: GCA_030068235.1. Classification (NCBI taxonomy): domain Eukaryota; kingdom Metazoa; phylum Chordata; class Actinopteri; order Siluriformes; family Auchenoglanididae; genus Notoglanidium; species Notoglanidium macrostoma. The sequence goes on from JAQQZR010000015.1 coordinate 1,454,801, forward strand.
AGGAATTGAAGGGATTTTTAAGCCCGGTTAAACAACTCTTAGGTATGATGTGAAGACCGGTTTATCCTCAGGACGGAGAGGAAACGCAAATATAAAAGCGTGTATGTAATAAGCGCACGTGAAAGAGGAAGCGCGCAGATTGACAACGCACCTGTGTCCTGCTCGCCCAGGAAATTGTCCTCGTCTCTGCGGGACTTGAGGCCGCTCTCCCCGGCCGTCACGTCGTCCTCGGGTAAGCGGGGGAAGCTGGTGATGCTCATGTAGTCCACCGGGGAATAAGCGCTGCCCAGAGCCGTCTCCTGCCCCACATCCTTATCCGCCATTTTACCGCTAGGGTAACCGGCCTGAGCCTCGGCTGAAGACGCCGACATCACTGCTTATTTAACAATAACAACAACAAGGAACAGCCGGCAGCTTCTGGATAGATTTGAGACTGCGCATGCGCACAATCCTCATCCTCAGGTGCGGGCGTGAATGAACAGCGCATGCGCGGTTCAATCCAGGAAGTAAAGGCTAACGCTTACCGTAAATTTTCACAGGTGTATTTCAGACCATACGGTGCCCCCGAGCAGACATGGGGGCAAAAGTTGGGCGGAAGTAAAGTGTGGGGGAAAGGCTCCAGTTTTGTGTGATCTCGCAAAACACTGCAGTTTTTAATTTCTGGTCAATGTACTTCCGGCAATTAGGAAACCACAACATTGGCGCACACACAACCGTGGGAAAGGTTCATAGAATACTTTTAGCTATAACTACCACTTTTACATTGAACATTCACATAAAGAACTCGTAAACACGGGTTAGAAACCCAAACTACTCCACATACACATGTGCAAGCAGCGATTGTTGGCCCGAGCACCAAGATTGCAGCAGTTCAAGTTCAGTTCAGTTCGGTTTTATCTGTATAGCGCTTGGACAATGGAAATTGTCACAAATCAGCTTTACAGAACTATATACATTTTGGTTACAAATTTTAAACATATGAATTTATAAATGTATCCCCAATGAGCAAGCCTGTAGTGACAGCAGCAAGGAAAAAGTCAGTCAGTCAACTTCATTGTCAATTCTGCCATATTTACAAGACACAGAGGATTGAAATTACGTTTCTCTCAGCCCCACGTTGAGTGAACCACAACAACAGCAGGAAAAACACAAGTATTGCAATAAACCTAAATTTAAGTACTAGAGTACTTAAACTTTCAAGAATTAAACTAGGTACAAAAGATAATTATAAATAAGCAAACGGTGTAAATATGGTGGATACACAGTGCAAAGGTGGATAGCAGCAGTTTAGTGTTTTGTTTTTTTTAAATAGTTTTTGTATCTAGTGCTGGATATGGGTGGGTGGGGGTTACAGTCCCACCTTTTTTAGGGCAGAGGGAAGAAGGGGGCAAGAGGGGAAAGTGTTCTGCATCCTGACAGCCTGGTAGATGAAACTGTCCCTCAGTCTGGTGGAACAGGCGGAGTCTCTGTGCCTGTTCCACCACATCTCTACCTTCTCCCAGATAGCAAGAAAAGGCTGTGTGAGGGGTTGGTGGTGTCTCCCACAAGGCTGACTGCTTTGTGGGATAGGCGGGTGTTGTAGATGTCCAGTAAGGCATTACTATATACTGCAGGGTTTTTCGATAATTGGTGGCGCAGCTTCCAAACCACACAGTGATGCAGTTTGTCAGGATGCTTTAAATGGTGCCTCGATAGAAGCAGACCATGTTCGGTACTGGGGCACTTGCTCTCTTTAATTTACAAAGATGCAAGGTGAAGAGCAGGGGACTGAGCACACATCCTTAGGGGTCCCTGTGCTGAGTGTGATGGTGCCTGATGTAATGTTGCTGATTGTTCAGGCTCAGACGGTCCAATTTCTGTATCAACTGTTGAGGAATGATAGTATTACATGCTGATCCGAAATCTATGAACAGCATTTTCACGTAAGAGCCTTTAGTGTCCAGGTGAGTGAGGGCGGAACGGAGAGCAGAGGAGATTGCATCATCTGTCAATCAAGTGGGAGGAAGAATGGATTTAATGTGCTAAATGACTAGCCTTTCAAAGCACTATGATGGTGGGGGTGTGACAGGGTGATAGTCATTATTGAAACAGGATGGGGATGCTTTCCTCAGTACTGGTGTATAGTGGTGGCTTTAAAGCATGTGGGGACAACAGACTGACTCGGGGAGGTGTTAAAACTGTCTGTGAGGACACGCATGAGCTCCTCTGCACAGTCCTTCAACACACAACCAGGAATGTTGTCTGGACCAGCAGCCTTATGCCTGTTTATTCTGTTGAGTGCTCTTTTCACACTTGCTGAAGACAAGCACATAACCTGGTCGTCGAGTGGGGGGAGTAATTTCTTTGCAGGTATGGTGTTTTGTGCTTCAAAGCATGCAAAGAAGTTGTTGAGATTGTTCAGCAGAGAGATGTTACTGTCACAGGCCTGTGGTTGAGGTCTGTAGCCTGCGATGGTCTGGATCCCCTGACACAGACTTCTTGAGTCTCTGCTGTCTTCAAAATGGTCTGTTATCTTTTTTGTGTACAGGTGTTGGCTCTTTTGATGGGGTGGGACAGGTTGTCCCTGGCTGTTCTCAGGCCAGCAAGCCTCACTGGCTCTGAAGGCAGTGCTCCAAGCCCTCAGCAGCCTGTGAACCTCCCCCGACAGCCATGGCTTCCTTGTGGTGATGGTTCTGATGTATGTCACATCGTCAATGCATTTGGTGATGTAGGCTGTGACAGTCTGTATATTCCTGGATGTTGGCTTGTTGGTTGTAGCTGGCTGCCTGTGTGAACATGTCACAGTCTGCAGTGTCAAGTACTGGCATGAGGAGGTCACTACACCACATCACTGAACATACATGTGAACTTTGAGCCATACTGCATGATGTACTGAGGAATTATGCCACACTTACTGTTTCAACAACACTATATGGCCAAAAGTAAGTGCACCCCTGACCATCACACCCATATGTGTTTCTTCTCCAAACAGTAGTTTGGAGCTCACAGTTATACAGAATGTGTCTGTATGCTGTAGTGTACATCTGAATATAGAGCCTTTAATTCAGATAAGTGATGGATTTTTATAAGACTAACGACTCTGGTTAGACTTCTGCTCTTGTATTCAAACCCAAATACTGGTTCATTACTAGTGTTTAATATGCTGTATATATAAAGAACACCCCCCCGGTCCAGTTTACATCCTGTACAGCTGTAGCGTTATTGCAGCAACATTAACTCTTAATTATTAGTTCATTATGATACATTACATGTTACACAAACATCAGGCTATTACAATATCCATGTGCAGTCTGTTAATTGACACAATATGACCAAAAGTATGTGCACCCCTGACCATCACTCCCATATGTGGTTCTTCCTCAAACGGTTACCACAAAGTCAGAAGCCCACAATTGTACAGAGCGTCTCTGTGCGCTGCAGCGCTACAGTTTCCCTTCACTGGAACTAAGAGTCCCAAACCTGCCCCAGCATGACGATGCCCCTGTGCACAAAGAAGCTCCATGAAGACATGGTGTTCAGGTTAAGGTTGGAGTGGAAGAACTGGAGTGTCCTGCACAGAGCCCTGACCTCAAGCCCACTGAACACCTTTGGGATGAACTGGAACTGGAGCCTCCTCGACATCCCAACATCAGCACCTGACCTCACTAACGCTCCTGTAGCTGCATGAACACAAATCCACACAGCCTCGCTCCGACATCTAGTGGGAAGCCGAACAGAAAAGTGGAGCGCGATATAACTGCAAAGATGATCAATGGTGTAAAAAACATCATGGTGACCATATTTGGTGTGAATCTGATAAATCATTATAGGAAGTTTGGTACCTTTCAAAATACACAGAATGCAAAATGACTGACTTCCTGTTTAACTTTGACTGAGTTAATGTACGTATGTGATTGTGAAATGTGTCTTAAGACCCATATATATGTACATAAGACACGGAATGCTCATATTTATGAATTTATGTGACTCTTGTTTTATTTTGATTTGTCTTTTTCATTATAAACTCACCCTTTATACATCTTGCTGTACCTACATTTTTTTTGTTTGCCAGGATCAGACTACACAAATTCAGCCTGATTTTGACACGATTTAGTCATGGCCAAAGATTTCTGCATTGGGCCCAAATATAAACATCGGGAACGAGGAGCGGGCTTTGTAGTGTGACATAATTGAAGAACTGTGATGTGGAGTCTGGGATGCCCCATGACACCCTGCCAAAAAATCTATCATGTCAGAAGTCTTTTGTATTTTCTCATCTATTTTTGTTTATTTTAAAACTCCTACCACATGTTCCTTGACATTCCTTCTATACCCATGATTGACGATTTCTTGGCCCTTCTCCCCGACGACATGCAATGACATGAACAAGGACTTGTCAGAGTCAAACTTGTAGTGTTAGCAGTCTGCAGACATGGCAAGAATTTACAGCACTGTGATACGATTGCCTAATCTGACATGGTGACCATCAAGAAAGACAAAAACATAGTGTAGTCTGATTTCAGCATTATAGGTCCTGTTTACACTTGGTTTTAAAATGCGTCTTGAGCATTCAGGTCACAAGTGGACAGTCAAGACACATCGCTGTTTACACCTGTGTTTATCCTGCGTCTCCAAAGTGTCCAATTAGTCTGGATTGTCCAGTTAGCCCACCATTAGTCTCAGAATTGAATAGAAACAATTTATTTACTCTAAATTACCTAATGGTAACCATAGCAACAGTCACTCAGATTACTAAAACAATATTCACTATTATTATTATTATTATTATTATTATTATTATTATTATTATTATTATTATCTCTGCTTATAAGTTTTTCACATGTAAATGTCTGATTAATATGAGATCAGGTGCCCAACAGGAAAACGTTCAACGTTATGACTTTAAATGGCACACGAACTCAAGTTAATAACGTGATCACGTGTAAAATATAATTAATCCCATGAAAAATGGTGTGATCTTGAATGTAAATGTAAAATTGAGCTAAATATCAGTGACAAAATTACAGTCAATAATTATACACCTACAGTGAGTGCGCGAGCGCGTGAAGGTAGAGGGCGCCAGTGAGTCAGTGTAAAACTTTAACAG
>JAQQZR010000015.1:1462015-1476417 GCA_030068235.1 Notoglanidium macrostoma
TATACTTTTGTGAAGCTGCTTTGAGACAATGTCTGTTGTTAAAAGTGCTATACAAATAAAATTGAATTGAATTGAATAAAACATCCATAATAACCCTGATGTGTATCAGTGACATCAGTGACACTTCTCAGGGCCAGAAGACACCCTGGTTAAAATTAAAGCATTCAGTTAAATTTTATTTCAATAGCACTTTTAACAATGTCTCAAAGCAACTTTACAGAAATCCGGATAGGACTACAGATTTAAATTTGTCCTCATTAAGCAAGTCAGAGGTGACTGTAGGTAAGAAAAACTCCCTGAGATGTCAAACCTTGAGATGAACAAACATCTAGGCTATTTTTATTCAAAGACCTTTATTCAAACTTATCCAAGTTCCACGTCGTAGTGTATCTCTTTAGCTGCAACTTTACAGGCTGTCTAAAAAGAGCTAAAGTACAGGTTGTTTTCTTGGAGTTGACTCTGATTTCAGGTCCTCCAGTGTCCAAGGTGGAGGCATTGTTCTCCATTAAACTTTGAGAGACAAGCTTTTGTGTATGTCCTGATGAAAAATCCAGCTAAGTCTGATCAGAAAATCAGATCAGTTTGAAAATACAGGCTGAGCCGGTCATGTGATAGGTCATCTTTACAAGGTGATAAGTGCAGGTGGATAGGAAACTATTTCTGAATATCATTACTAATACATCATAGACACGTTGTTCCAGACCATGCTGAGTTTTACATAAGGGCAGGCATATATTTATATCAAAGAATGTAAAGTGAAAAGGTTATCTATATTTCTTTTATTGTGGTACTATTTAAGATTTAACTGCTCTGTCTTGAGAGGTTTTTTTCACTATCACTTGAGTGGGGAAAGAATTTTATTTAACCATTTACCAGACACAGGTTTAATATCATCAATGGTGCCATAGTATTGTAATGGTTCCCGTTTGTACCTGAACATGCTGTGGCTGTAGAGTCCCTCGACTATTCTCTTCTAATACATATGTTTTCTTGGGTTACCCAAACAGGCCCCAGTATTATTCTGTGTGCCAATTTATCCCGAACCCAGGCCTATCTGGAACCCAACATGCCCACTGTGGGTTCCACAAAGGGATGCATCAGACTTGCTGGTGTGGTTTCTGTTGTTATTTTGTCATAGCTTTATACAGAACTTGAATCACTTAATTTCTGCCTTAATGCCTCCTTCTCGGCCACTAGAGGGAGCTCTGGAGCGGAGGCTGCATTCTTCCTATTCATTTTGTATTTTATAGCAACTTGTAAAACCCTATTATTAATTTACATCTATTTATTTATTCATTCATTCATTCATTTATTTGTTTGCTTGTTTTTTTTTTTTTTTTCAAAAAAGAACAGGTTTTTCCATGTGTTATGTCATAGAGGACAGCTTCGGTATACGTTTTTCTAAACATGTTTGTTTGTATTTTTGCATTTTAAAGATTGCTTATTTATTTATTTATTTACTAGGACAGTAGTTATAAGTAGATAAATCATCAGCTAGCTTAACTTCTTAGGTTATTTTATAGTTTGTTACATTAATACAATATCATGTATTTGTGACAAATAAATTCTGATATATTTCTTGAGAAAAAATGAGACAAGATTCAGGTTTCATCCTGAGAGTTTTTTTTTATTTTGTCATTTTTTTCCAGTACCTGCATTTCTGAATGGATGCTGGAACCCCATCCTTGTATTTTGCATAGGTCTCTACTACTGCGTACGGACCAGTGCCCACACAAACAGGATAGAAAACTCAGCTAAACACAAAAAAAAACCCCAACATGCAGAATAGTGAAAGGCACGATCACCATATATATCAGATACATTATTCCTTTTTAATATATTCTATTTGTACTTTTTTTTTTTGAAAGGGGGTGTACATTTCCGAGGGGATACCCCCCGTGAAGGTAAACCCCTACATTTGAAAAAGCTGCCATAGTTTCAGGGCGCAAGAACCAAACAGAAGAGTGCAGTCTCACTGTTTGATGGTCCACCCCCTTAATTTTTCACAATATACTAAATCGTGAACATGAACAGTGAATAAAACAAATATTGCATCTAATCATGAGGAAAAATACAAGCACATATATATCTATATATCTATATATTTTTAGTTCATTAATCAGTTTGTTTGTTTGTTTAGTTTTTTTTTTTCCATTTACCCACCCTTTCTAGGTTCTCACATCACACCAGCTACACAGTCAAATAAAGCCCAAGCTGCAACACACTGCTCCCAATAGCCACACACATTTCATTAGTCATATACACACACACACACACACACACACACACACACACACACACACACACACACACACACACACAGAGGAGAAAAAAACTACAATAATGAAAGACAACAGGAAAGAGAGAATGTAGTGGAGGGTTAAAAATAGAAGAATAAACAGTGATGGATGAGGGTGGTATAAACAGTGGGTGAGGGTTGATGAGCTGGTAACTCCCATTAGGTTTAATTGCTGTGTATGATGTAGCAGCACCTCTGTATGGACTGACACAGTAGGTGAGAAGCACAACGTTGATAAAAGAGACACTCAAGGGAACACACCCAAGTAGCAAACTGATGTTTATCCAATGTCTATTTTGGGGTGGGCCTCCCTACAATGTTGCATTAGATGTTTGCACAGGCGAAACTTTCATAATAACCCTGCCAGCACTGGTCTAGTGTTGCCCCAGCGTTGGCCAAGGCTCACTTTTATAACAACCCTGCCAACGTTGAGCCAACACTGGCTAGGTGGATTTAAAGGTGGCTAAAAGTTGGCCCTTGTGGCCCAGCATTCGCACAATGTAGACAGTTACATTAAGCCAATATTTGCTGCAATTGTAGAGCCAGAATGGCCCAAATTTTGCTCAAATTTGGCCCAACGTTGGTAAAGTAAATGTGGCTGAAAGTCTGGCAACCCCAGTGGCGCAATGTTGGGCCAAGATTGCCATCCAATGTTCATCCAATACTGCCACAAAACATTGGGCCAATTAAAATGTCCGACACTGACCTAACATTGACGTAACCCTGGCAGCCATAAGTTGGCCAAATGGACAAAATCATTTTGAGCTGAGAATGCCACCCAACACTGACTCGTCAGTTTGCTACCTCGGCAGGAAGTGCCTAGTTTGTCGAGATGTCCTAAAAGATCCACCTCTGACATTCATCCATCAAGAATAAAAACGATGTGCATATAATCCATTTGGAACAAAAAATATATATAATAGGGAAAAATAGAGGTAAATATTAATATATTAGTTTTTATTTATAGTTTTTCTTTGTGTTACATCACGCTGACATCTCAGACAATCAGCGGTCAGGTTATGACTAAATAGCCCATTACATGCAGGAATAACATAGTAAAAGAATCAGAAGTGGATTTTCAGGTACACCATTATTTCCCCAAAATTCTGATCAACAAACACTTTATGGGGCCTAAAACATTGGGCGGGAAACAGAAAGAAAAAAGTAAGTTCACTTCTTAGTGGAACTGCATTCTATGTGTTCAACTTAGCTTTGTAAAGATGTTTTCAATAAACGGTGACATCATTCAAATAAAACACGCATCACTCAAACACTGTACTCTAAAGAGCTAAGCATTATATGTACATATCATATGTGAATGTGAATAATTTAAAATGGTTTGTTTTCCAACTCATGCACCTCAACATCACCCTCTCATTTGTACTGATGCTTGAAATAAAACAAATAAAATCGCAAACAGCTAAAAAACTCAATTGACCATAAAATGTAAGACAGTGCAAACGAACATCCAAGTCGAATTTTACAAACAGTCAAACATGTTCAGCACCATAGTTAATCTAATCAGCATCGATATGCACGTAAGCGAGATCGTAACACGGAGGATCCCATGGAGGAAAGTAACACTGAGTGATGGATGGATGGATTCTGCACATGGACACGCTCTCATCTCGCTCACACTGGAGTTAGAAAACGTTTCACTGATACAAATGTTTAAAAAATTAAAGTTTTTAATTTCAGTCTTCTGAGCATGTAAAAGCACAACATCAGACCAGGACTGACCAATAGATCAATCATGACGTCATGCTTAATGGAATAAATTAAAGGAATAGCTTGTAAAATCAGCGATGTCAGCATTTTCTTTTACACGGCTAACAAGTAATGAAGGTCCACCTCACGTATCCACCGTAATGTAGCTGTGATGTTATAGGGCGACCATCTTGGATAACTGGAATTGCTTGGTATTGTTCCACCTGTTTGAAAGCAGACTTATGACAGAAACGTGGAGGTTACATTGCTTTTCTTAACCCCATTTTCTTCCAATTTGGCCATTTTGTCAATTCCCCCCACTAGCTAGCTCTCATCTAACCAGCGATCGTGAAGACTAGCACACGATTCCTCCAAGATATGTGAAGCCACCAAACTACTAGTCATGCTACATCACAGGGCGGCTGAATACCTTTGGAGGAGAGTGCTATCTGCCCTCTTTCTCATCCTTTTCACCCAGAAATCATGGCCAATTTTACTCTCTTTGCTCCTGGCCATGGATGAAAATATGATTGATCTGCTGATAATAGGCTGATTTATTTATTTATTTCTTAGCTACATTAAAGAACAAACACGTCTTACCTAATCTGCTATATTTGAGCAAGCAAGAAATATCCCATTTTGTCAGGCCACGTCATATCAGTATCGTTCTGGCAACTCTTTGCTCACTAGACCAGATTTCTGAGAGTAACATGAACAATTCCATCTAATATCATGGTGTAATATGAGGATGGCTGATTTTGAGATGTTTTGTCTCTACAAATATTATCACAGTGATTATCTTTTCGCCAAGTTTGGGTTTTAGATGCAGGTCTGACACTGAGCATGGAGAGGAACACCAAGGGTCTGGAGCATCTTAAAAAGAACATGATCAAAACGTAATGCAACAAAACAAAATAAAGAGTTGCTTTCTATACCATCTCTTAATGGGGATTGCTTCACTACCTAGAGGTGTAACATGGCGGAAACAGGCTTGATTCAGTGCGGTTAAAATTTGGTTCATTCACATCCCCTCCGTGACACCAGATTTGAGTCGAAGATTTGCACGTTCAAGCTGCTGTCATCGATCATTTATTTGCTCCGTATCACCTGTAGGTGGTGCTGCAATTCCTTTATCCCAATCCTAAACCTTCTATAAACCACCACACCCTGTAACCCACAGCAGCGTCACACTGGCTCTGAGAAATGCTGCTGCTGCTCATGGCTTTACACTCCTTTTTCTGGGCTGGTCATCCATTTGAGGTTTACTATCAATACATGACCAGTAAGTATGCAAATAAATGGACAAAATGCCTTAAACTGGGTGAGAATTGATAACATAACTTCAACACAAATGTGTCTTAAGTTGTAGTTGCAAACTCAGCACCAAATATTCAACATCACATGGATTATTAGCATGACAAATAAATGACTGACTAGCCATAACTGCAAAGTAAAAAAGTAAATATGTGTACACATCTGTATTATGAATATTACCATTGATATAAAAAAAGAACCTGCACAGGCTTACGCTGTATATCTTTTCTTGGCTTGTGCAAAATCTGTCAACTTACATTTATATGAAATTTGTTTGACTTTTTTAAAAATTTAAATTTGTTATTACGCTGTTTTTTTTTGTTTTATGTAATATACTGCATAATTAGATGTTACTGTATAATTAGCTGTTAATTACTGTATAATTTTGCTGTTGGAAAATGTACCTTTTCCACATTGCTGGCAGCTTGAGTTAGCAAATTAGCAACTGCAAATTAATTATTTTATTTTTGGGCCAATCCTATTGGTCTCAGGCCAATTATAGACCGCAATTTTGACAGTTTTTAGACTGAATTTCAGTAGAATGATGTAGCAGTATACACGCGCTAAGATTTTAATAAAAATTGCTCACATTGCCAGAACTTTCTCATGGGCCATCTTTGGTCATAATGGCATGAAATCAGCTGTCAGTAATGTGAGCATGTCACATGATCTCAGCTAATGACCAAATAATTATTTTATCATGCGTAACTGTAAAATCGGGCCAAAACTGGCTTTAGTCAGGAACTATTTTGGAAAATTAACACTGCATTAGTTACCAGATGTTGGTGTAATGTGTCACAGTGGCTTCTGTTTCTTAACCTTAAATTGCCCAAAATGTTTGAGGAGGCACTAAAGGCCAAAAGCACCAAAGCATTTTAAGGAAAAACCCAACCCATGATTTACTTAATTTAACAATTTAGCAAGAAAAAACCCAACTCAAATCTAAATTCTCACTCCACAGTAGGTTGGATTTTCCTTTTTATATGCCAAGCTAATGCTGTGGGCTACGATACTTGCGAATTTACACCCTGTTCAATTCTCCATCTACATCCAACACTCTTTAATCTGTTTTATCTGCACTTTCACCTTCATCTACCTACTTTGCCATTCTCTGTGTTGTTAAATCCTTTTTCTCCGTATCAGCATCTAGAAGTTAGCATAGCATTTTTTCTCTCACTGAAGTGATGTTTTAGTTTCACAAAAACATGTTTTTCCCTCTTTCGGTCCTTTTTTTCCTTAAAGAAATCACAAAAATAAGAATGGAGAAAACTGGACTTTTACAACACAAAAGAAAGCAAATAAAGGATGAGATGTTAGCCTCAGACCCTTGTTTGGTTTCTACCACATCAATGTTCTGTGTCTGTGGTGCTTCTTTTCTTGTTTTGACTCATATAAACTTCGCTAGTTTTTGATCTTAGCCATTCTCACTTTTGTCTTTGTGTGAGATGGCATGTTTGAGACATCAGTGAATGCTGCAGCTATTTAAAACAGAGCCATGCTAATCGATTGCTAATTGGAAAAACAAATGATTTTTACTATAACGGATGGGTTTTAAACATTTAAGCTAAAAAATACTCCGGCTCGAGCCTGGAGAAAGGTTAAAGCGCCAACATAAAATGAGGGCTTTGGTGAAAGATGCTAAAGACATTGTATGGCAGGTGATGTGGGATGATGGAGGTTGGTGAACGTGATGATGATGATGACGATGGGATCCAGGTGAATCAGTGGCAGAAGTTGTGCTGGCACGGTTGGTGCAGGAAGGAGTTGCGTGTCTGAGCCACGTGGCGTGGGATCTGCTGGCGGACGCGGTTTTGGCGCTGCACGCGACCGCGTGCCAGGTGACGACGTTCCACGCGGGCTTTGGCCCTCTGAACACGGCTCGCCTGAGTCACTTTGGCAAGAGGGACCGCGTGACACGCTGATCCTCGCACCGGCCGAGTGGGAACAGGGGCTGGGGTGGATTCAGACATCCTGCTGAGAACCCAAGAGACAGAGAGAAAGAGAGAGAGAGAGACAGAGAGAGAGAGAGACAGGAAGAGAGAGAGAGAGAGAGAGAGAGAGAGAGAAAAAGAAAGAGAGAGAGAGAGAGAGAGAGAGACAGAGACAGGAAGAGAGAGAGAGAGAGAGAGAGAGAGTGAGAGCAAGAGAGAGAGGAGCAATACAGGAAAAAAAAAAAGAGAGAAAATAGTCAGAAATTAAAGAATACACGACTGCCAACAAATATTAACCTCCAAATTCAGAGAATAAAAAAATCTAAATCTGATTCCACGACCAAGAACTGTTTTTTTTTCATCACTCGTCAGAATATCTAAAGCTAAGTTACAGGAATTGCAAGAATATTAACTAATAATGTTTACAACAAATTCGTCAATAACACCTGATAAAGCTTTCATTCTTTCTTGCTTGTTTGTGTGAATTTATTTATTTTAATTGTTTAATTTATTCCTTTATTTATTTTCCTACTTTCCTTCCTTCTTTTGTTTTTTCCCCCTTTCATCTTGTCTACATTTATTTATTTGTTTGTTTGAGTGTGTATTTTCCTTCTCTCATTTTTATTTTTATTTATTACTTTCATTTTCTTTGATCTTTTTAGCATTTATTTGTTTGTTTGCTAGCTTGTTAAATTGCTTGTTTTCCTTCTTTCTTTCATCGTTTTCAGCACTATTTTAATACATTTATTTATTTATTTATTTATTTTCATATTTTTCCAAGTCAATATCATTAGCATGTCTGTGCTGATTCTGTCACTCTTCACCTTCTTCTGCACTGTCCCTGTCTCTTTCGGTCTCTCATTTCCTGTTGCCTTGCAGTCGCACCCGTTTCTCATTACCACTCATTATTTACACCATCCTTTCTCTCTGTTTGTGCGCGTGCTTAGTAAGGTATGTGTAGCTGCTACAGTTCAGAGTTGTGTTTTGAGTATTGTCCGTCACTGGTTTTGACCCATGTCTGATGTTTCTTCTTTGAGGGATTGGATTTCACTGCTGTTTTTGCCCTTGTTTGGGTATTAACCCCGAACTCACGCACTGTACTGTGTGCTTTGCTCCATGTAATTTCCCTCAGCCTCTTGCTATTATAAGAAAACCATCTTATGACTATAAAAATGAATCTCATTTTTATGAGAAAATAGCATCTCTTTACTATAATAATAATAACATCTTATTATTACATGAAAAATGCAAAAACCTGTTATTATGAAAAAAGCATCTTGTGACTAGATGAACACGGTCTCATTATTATGAGAAAAGCATCTCATTACCACAAGAAATTAGCTTGTAATTAAAAGAATAGCATCTCATTATAACAAGAAAGAATCTTACAAGAAGCCCATCTTGTTACTAAAGTAATTATTTTATTATAATATTTTTGACTCAACGCTGAAGCAGATTGTATGCGAGACAATGAGAGGATTTTATATGGGGTGACTTCAAAGCAGATTGTTTTTAGGAAGACATTGAAGTGGATGGTATATGGGATGACATTGAAGCTTACCTCGCGCTGTCGGCCATGTTGGCTGTACTCTGCTCCAGGTTGGACGAGGAGACGTAGACGGACATGCTAGGATGCTCAATGAGCAGGTCCTCCATGGGGCTGGCCTCAGCTGGTGCTCCCTCTGCAGTGAAACAGGGTGGAGGAGTGATGAACCAGCTCTCATCCAACCCACAGGGTGCAGGGTCAGACGGTGCATTTGCTCCACCTGACCCAAGCGGGGAGGGAGAGTCGAGGGAAAGCGGGAAGCGGAGGGAACGAGACTGAGAGCGGCCCGCTCTTTTCCTGTGCCGTTTGCATGAGAAAGGGGCGGAGTCACCTGTATGAGAGGGCGGAGTGGCCATGTCACATCCAGACTCCGCTCTCTGACACTCACTATGTGGGAGAGACTGTGCTATTGATGGGACCTCCGCCCCATCCTCACCCAACATGGTACAGTTGCTGTCACCTGAGGGCAGGTCGGCGGGTTGCGGGCGGTCAGAGGGCAGGATATAAAGTAAAGGGCAGAAAGAAAGGAGTACAGGTGGAGAGACAACAGTAAATAAAGCCATGCAGGTAGGGATTGCCGTAAAATGCCAACGCACAAACAGACACACAGCAGTGGGAGGAACCGAGTCAAAATGGGGAGACAGGAGAAGGTTAAAAAAAGGAAAAAGAAAAGAAAAAAAATAAGACATAAAAATATTGTTATTAGTTTCACAAACAGTGTCTATGATAGTTTCACAATAATATCAGGCTATATGAGATCCCATTCTTTCTTTCTTTGCATATGCCCATCATTTCGTTTTGATTCCACTGTCCTTTTTTCCCTTTTATCGCTTTCTGTCCTTCATTGTTTGCTTTCCTAAAGCCATCCTGCCTAGCAGCTTTATTCTTTCCAACACTTTTCTTCCTATTATATCTTGGTCTTTCATTGTTTAATTTCCTGCAGTCATCCTGCCTGGAAGCCTTTTCTTTCTTTCTTTCTTTCTTTCTTTCAATATACTCCTTATTTAGCTTTGACTCTCTTCTGTCTTTTTTCTTTCATTAATCTCTTTTTGTTATTCTTTCTTTAATTTCCAACATGCATCCTGCCTTCCAATTTCTGTCTCTCTCTCTCTCTCTCTCTCTCTCTATCTATCTATCTGTCCCTCTCTCTCTTTCCCTCTCTCTCTCTCTCTCTATCTATCTATCTGTCCCTCTCTCTCTTTCTCTCTCTCTCTCTTCCTGTCTCTCTCTCTCTCTCTCGCTCTCTCTCTCTCTCTCTCGCTCTCTCGCTCTCTCAGACAGTAGACTGACTGAAGACTGTCATAACCAAACAACATGGCAGATGAATCATGACATGATCCCAATCAACAGCCCACTGTGGACATGTCCCAAACCAAACACTCAATTCACCGTATCATTGGTGGAATGAAACAATGCACTAATTAGTGAATATGCTGAGGTTTTGGAGCCATTATTACCTTCTAGCACTGTGTTACTGGACCCCTAAAACCTGCAATTGGTTCCACATCCAATATTTAATACAACTAGCCATGATCCTCCTACTCACCGGGTACGCTGACCAGAAGCCATCCCTCTTCATCCACCTCAGTCACGCAGGGCTTGGGTCCATTGAGATCGACAGAGACGTCCTCGTCCATGCCGAACAGCAGGTTGCTAAGTCGCTGGAACATGGCCGCCTTGGAGGTCAAAGAGCAGACTGTGTAGGTATCCTGAGGGAGAGCTGCCTTGGAATTGGTCTTGGAAAAGACACTGAATCTACAGTTGGTAATGCTGATGGTCTTCTGTTGCAGGTTGTGAAGGACCAGCACGGTGTGTTATTGGCGTCTTTTACTTGTCAAGCCCTTGTTGGTGGAAGGAATCTTGGAAGAGTTGATTAACTCTTGAAGTGCAAATTTTCTTTCTATTACTGCAAAGGCCTGCATGAGAACCAAAAATCACACTACATGAATTTCAAAGTCAAATTACAAGTTCATCGCAAATTAGCAATGCATCACTGATTTTTAAAACCTATCACAGAGTACAATCCAGAGGAAATGTTTTGGCTTAAATGTTTCTTATTCTATCATTGGTTGCATGGGTAGATGAGATGGAGTTACTATACCACCCTGAAGCTGATTATTTTCCTTTAACAAGGCATCCATGAGTGTTTGTTTTCACCTTATACCACAGTCATCTATTTATACAAATTTTATTCATGCTTTTTATCCATTCATAGCTACATTATATTACAAGTTACACCTCATACCATGTACATTTCTCACCTAGCATACCTGTCTTCAAGTATCATATATACAAACGCTACCATATGAAAAGTACACTAATGTACATCTGCTGAAATAGTCCTAGACCTGACAGTGTATAAAACAAAACAAACTGTGACTCGAAAGAATCCAATAAATTTGTAAATTAGTAAATTTGGTTAAGCAAAACAGTCTTAAACTTGGATACACTTGAAACAACATGAACTTGGAAAATATAAGCACAGAAATGTCCAATAGCTGTAATGTTCAGGTAAAAACAAGCGACTTAACCCATTATGTCTGGTGTTTGCGCCGAGCTGGGAAAACTTTTCCATATAACAGGTCATGTATTTTCTTATGATACTCTTTAATGCTAATAAAACATGAAAATATTTTTCAGCTTTGAGTTTTACTGGATCAATTTTCTGGCTAATCTGGTTTTATGTGCCCAAGAAACATTACGCCTTAAAGGTTAGTGCTAGCATTTGTTTAGTTTTTTTATATATTTTATTTTCAGTCCTGAGCTTAATTTGAGATGAAGAGGTGCAATTCTATCCAAAATAAATTCAACCAAATTCAATCATCTGCCTTTCCTGCCCATTATTATGGGAGATATTTCCAGTGCTCTGTTTGAAAATATTAAATAATAAAATCTGAAACAAAACAATCCACTGAAAATAATATGCAAAGTATTTTATCTCCTTTGGGGTGTTGCGACTAAATCAAAGACTAAAATATTCAAATTTCCTAAAATGTTTAATGAATGTAAAAATAAATAAATAAATCATCCAGGTTCCCTAGGGAAAAGAAACCAGCCAATCAGAAGACGTTTCCTGAGAGGAAGTGACTCAGATAGTAAAGGTGGTGGAGCTAAATCAACCGGAATGACTAAGCATTATAAATAATTTAGCAGGAAAGCACATATACATGTCAGGTTCTGCACTCGGGCCCTTGAGAAATGCTCTCGGCCCTCAGCTGTTCAATCAGAAGAGAATCTACCAAAGCAATAGATGTAAATATGTTTCAAGCCACACACAAATTCCAGCCTCACCCTGCCAAATTTGCATCAACATGTCAGTGCACTCGCTCAGTGTATGAGGCTTATCTCTTAAAGTCTGATGCCTGATGGGGCTACAGATCTAATTTAATTTAATCTATGAATGTTTAGGGAATTTAATATGTAAGGGAAGCACTGACCTAAATTAGGCACATTTGTAAGATAACACAGAGGGTGGAGAATGCTACGTCCTGAGGACACATGAGGACAGAAATAATGCCTTCTGTGGGGCAGCCATGACTGATACTGTGTTTACCCTAATGCAGCTGTATACACAACTCTAGAACCATGGTGGTTGTTTGGTCTAAGAGAACCCTTAAAGGTACAGGAACTTGAAAAGCCTTGAACCTTTTGAAGAACCCTTAAAGGAAAAAAAAATGATTGTTGGCAAATTGCTGTGGTGTAAGAGCAATAAAAACATGCCATGTTGTGCGGTTATAGGACAATGGATTGGCGTGACGAAGCGGAGTTACTGTTACCACCTTTAAGTTAATTACCTTCAAAAGTTAAAGTTAATTAGACTGCAGCAATTTAACAACAAGTTACATTTAATGTTGTGGAATGGCACGAGTTAGCTCCTGTTCTCACTCGTTATAGCAGCTATAAACAGTCATTCCCTTACCGGCCCCTCTTTTCTCTCTCTCTTGTAGTTGTTGAGATTTACAGCTACAAAACGTACAGCTACAAAGCGCAGCTTTCAGAACTACTGTTATATCAAAATAATCAACACTGCAGTTGTTACAGAGCATGTCATAGTGCTGACTATCATTCATTCCAAAGCCCCACCCTTAAAATTCCACCTGACTCATTTATTAAAAAATGTCCAGGTGTGGTTGGACTTGATTTTGTTTGCTGTCCTTTTTTTAATCCCTTAGCAATGGCTCACTCAGCATTTATACTCTACACTACATCATTTCGCTTAAACCCTCAGTAGTGCACCCATGTAGGGAATATTGAACTAAATCTGGCATGACTCCCTATTTCTGAGTTACGCTAGTCTATTAACCCTATTATTCCTAATAAACTGGCCACTCAGTATATACTCCATTCCATCATTTCATATAATATATTGTACATAGTAACAAAATATGTAACTTCCTATTGGACATATAATGCATTACATGTCATGTATAATTTATAATTTCATAGCCTAGGTAGCTCTTTTATGGTTAGTTTGTAGCTAAATAAAAAAAATGGCTCTCAGTTGGACATACGCTATCTTCTAGTTCATTAGTGACTAGATCACTACGCTGTGTAGACAGATACTATGTTACACCCTACACAGTGCACTACACAGAAAGCTCCCTAATGGACTTATAGTACACTACATGGAATTTAACTATTATTGTGTACCCTACGTAGTGCACTTATATAGGCAGGAGAGAGCTTGACACAAAATGGCTCCCTGTTGGACATACAGTGGGTCTGTGGTTTATTAGTTACTATTTCAGTACACCTGCTGTAAGGAAGATCAGTGTACAGTACACTCTATACATTTGTACAAAGAAGGGAATTCCAAATTTCAACCCCATTGGACATATAGTGCACTACATATGATTGGAATTACCCATGGTTCTTAAAATGGGGTCCCGGACCTCCAGGGGTCTGTGAAGCATAACCAATTTAATTACAGTGGTGGAAACCACGACTCAGTCCACATGCCTATAATTCACTTCAATGGACCGAATTTTTTGTAATAGTCTGATTGTAAAATAAATTTGTACCGAGAGGGTCCAGACATGGTAGTGGTTATTGTTGCTGTTTTTTTTTTTTTTTTTTTTGGTGGCTGTATCCTTCTTCTTTTTTTTTTTTTTTTTGTCTTCTTTTTATTTATTGAAGCTAAAAATGGTACCGGACTATAAAAAACTGAAAACCCCAAGCTGTTATGCTTTATTCACTTTATATATGGGTTAGGGATCACTGGACATACACGGCACTACACGTATTGTCCACAATATTTTCAATCCCGGGAATTAGGAAGCAAAATCACAAATTAAACATATAGTGGTTGGAATTAATAAATTCATGCCTCATATAACATGTACTTATGTTGCTGTGACATCACTATGTCTGAGGTTTTACTGTACAGAAAAGAAAATTAAGCAATTATTAACAAAGTATAAAAGGTTGGTTGATATGTGAGACAAAGTAGCAATAAAACAGTTATACTTGGTATTGTTAAGACAATAGAACATAAGTGTTATTGATAACAAGAAATTTTCATACTATAGACAATACAAATAATAGCTAACAGATATAACCCTATAATGGATATTAAAATAGAAATACATGTGCAAATAATCATATA
>JAQQZR010000015.1:1477060-1487325 GCA_030068235.1 Notoglanidium macrostoma
AAGAATTCAGACGTAATCAAGAAAAAAACTTGAAATTATTATGCTTCTGGTAAAATGTTAACATTTTACACGTCTAAATTGTCATGATTTTGGTCAATAATGGCGGTTTTGGAGATCTGTAATATTGTACCGTTTATTAATATTCTGTTCTGTGAATTCAACGTATAATTTTGTCCTTAAAATCCTGAAAAATAAAGGAAATTTTTATAAGCAATACTGTATTACATCAACACAAGAGCTGGGCACAGGCAGCCATTTGGGATTCAGCCAAAAGCATCAGTGTGGGCGGAGTTTTGTGGGCGGCGCAAAGTGTTGACGTCATTGGCGCAGTAAGCCCCGCCTTCCGGAGGCTAGAGGACGGAAAAATACTCCGGACAAAAAGAGAGAGGAAAAAAAGGGACGCTTTTTTGTGGCAAAACGGTGCAAACATTCATTATTCAGTGATGAAAGGACAAATCACTTTTTAGGTTGTAACAGACGATTTTACACAGAGACAGAGAGAGAGAGAAAAAATACTGAAAGCGGAGAACACTTCCAGTGTTTACATTTTTGGAGAAAAAACGGCAGGATATAGAATGAATAGTGGGACAGAGGGATAGATCCTCGAATAGATGAATCGCTTTTTAAAGTCGGTTTGTTCCTACATGTGCAATGTGACATTGCTAGACTTTCTTAGGAGCTAAAAGGCTCAACAATAGCTCGGATAAACCGTATTACAGCTGACCTGTAATCCACAAATACACACATACACATACGCAAGCAAATTACACTTGCAGACAGATCACACACTTCTACACACACATTATATATATATAAAGCTATATAAATAGATGTGTGTGTGTTTCTATGTATACATATATCTGTAGAGGTGTTTATGCATAAATGTTGCTCATCACACTGAAAAGAAAAGAACGATCCCTAAATAAAGGGTCGATTAAAACCAGAATCTGAGATGGGTTTCTATAGAAAAGGTGCACAAGCTGTAAAAAAAAAAAGGGCAACTGATATGAGATCGTGTTATTTTAAGGCAATACAAGAACGCTATAAAAGGCATATCGACGGCTAATGATCGACAGCAAATGATGTATCCTTGTATGGCAAAATATTTGAACACTTTATGGACCAACACACTCATTTCAAAGCCCAAAATGCTTCCTTCTGATCTCTGCATAAGCATTATATACGAGGCCAGGAAGTAGGGCGGGACAAAAATACAGACGATGAGACATGGTTCACAACAACAACAACAACAACAACAAAAAGGACAAAAACATCTTACCTGCCTTTGCTGGAGCACCGATAAAACGTGTAAACGTGTGGACGAAACAGTAAAAAACACGACAAAAGCCTTAAAGCCCAGGTTCAGGAGCGTTTCTGTGAGGTAGTGTTAATGCACCAGGATTATATTAGCATGAAAAGAAAAATAATAATATTAATAAAAAGGATTTCTTCTTAGAAGAAACTTTTAAGCCACACAGCGGGTAGATGTGCAGTCTTTATCCGTGTGTTCTTCTGTTGTTGGTTTCTTTTAATCCTCTGTTTGCTGCACTGATATACTATCTGTCTAGTTTTTGTCCTGGCTGTTATTGCTTCGCCCAGCTGATCCGCGGATCACAGCGTAGAAGCTAGGAACAGCTGATCGTGACGTAAGGACGCGCAAGGCCACGCCCCGTCTCCGCCCACAACATGTCCCTAAGCCAATCACGATGTTACACAAGGTTCCAACTAGGCTCGTGCACAATAACAGAGGACACGGAGGGGGAGGGGAGGGGCGGGGAGCTCAGCGACCTTCCTCTGTTTATAATGAAGTGTCCTATATTTTTAAAGACTGAATTTAAACTGATGTATAATTTTTATTATACATAATAATAATAGTAGTAGTAGTAGTAGTGATATAAGTATAATTATATACCCTCACATCCTGCTTTTATAGGAAAACCTGCTTATTTATGCAAATATCCAGTTAGCCAATTATCATGCATAAACTTATGCAGTTACAGGTCAGTGAATGGACATTAAAATAAGAAAAAAATTTCAATGAGTTTGAATGGAGCATGTGGGAACAAAAGGGGCAGTGGTGGCTCATCAGCTCTGTGTTACTAATTAGAAGGTCGTGGGGTTCAAACCCCAGCACTGCCAAGCTGCCATTGTTGGGTCCTTGAGCAAGGACCATATCTGCTATATCAGCATATAACTCTATATAAAGTTAAAAATTAACTCTGCGTAACACCAATGCATGATTTCATAACTCTGTACGAGTTGTATCTCCAACACTCCTCAATAACTCCAACTATCTTTAGTGTTAAACCATATTTGTAGTGTCAATTCAACTCTATATTTAACACTCTTGATTAACACCGGAAAATCAACTCTGAGAATTTTGCTGTGTCTACAGAATTGTGCAAAAAACAAAAAACAAAATCCAATCTGTGGGTGGAAACGCCTTGTTGATAAGAGAAGTCAGAAGAGAACGTTCAGACTGATTTGAGCTGACAGGTAGGTTAACTCATATAACCACTCTTTACAACAGTGGTGAGCAGAAAAGCATCTTAGAATGCATGAAATGTCAAACCTTAAGGTACAAGAGGAGAAGACCACATCCGGTTCCACTCCTGTCAGCCAAAAACAGGAATCTGATCTACTGTGGACATGGTTTATCACTGAATTAAACTATGCTAATAGCTACAAGAGAGTAATTTATTAGCAATGCTAGACATTTGCCCCACAGGTATTCCTTAAACAGCATGAATTCATTCATAAATTCATTTTATAGCATAAGTTCATTTGACATTAAAAATGGCTCTACAGACAAGTCACTTGCATAATCAAGTGTCAGAACTGTTTTTGCCCATGTCACTAAAGATTTTTTCCTCCAAAATTGTTAGCATATTGAATTGTTTGCCACATTGTGCTATTGACCAAGTATTAAACTTTGAATACTTTGCACAGCAGTACTTTGCAAACTACACATGCTTTTTCATAACCTTTATAAGCTTTATTTTTATTGTCATGTTATTCTCGTAGTTAATGGTAGTCATATATAGAATAAAAGATGATTTTGCAGCGTATATTGATTTGCACTGAAATTAAAAAATCAAAACTCAAAAAATTTTTGTAGTAAAAAATTAGGTTAAATGAAACATTCTTTTAAAACATCCTATACTAACAGTATGCTAACGGTAACTTTCTAAAACTGATGCTAACAGTACATTTCAAAGCTAGTTATCATTTCTAAAATTATATTAGTGTATAATTAGTAAGTGACAGTAAGCTATGAAGCTAGCTTACCATTTAAAACAATATGCTAGGATGTTGCTAACAGTAAATTATGAAGCTAGCTAAGAATTTCTAACAATGCTATTAGACAATTATTACATTTTGAAACTAGCTAACGGTTTCAGTTATGGGCTGGACTGGTGCAAAATGTGGTTACTGTTACCGCCCTGAAGTTGTATTCAGTTGCAATTATTATTTTCCACTTCATGCTTTTTTCCCCAACTTATGTTTGTGAAACAAGCTACTTCCTGTTGTCACTTACGTTAGAGCACCTATAACTAGTCATTCCCTCACCAGCCTCTTTTTAAAGTGAATACAACTAAAAAAAACAAAGAAATCACACAGACTGTCATGTTTTGGAAAATTTAAAGTTACACCTTTACTGCTGACATTGGAGACTCCTTCCATACATGGTATATATCTGTTTAAGTTGAGAGTCCGCCATATGATTCCCTATGAATGAATTGTTATTATAGAAACGATAACAGTCCCCTCCCACACTGTCACCATATCCAATCAGATTGTTTGCCCACCCACAATGTTACTGTAACCTACTGAACCAACGAATATAGCCACATCAATGCAACCAATCAGTAACCAAGGTCCCACCCACAACATCACTGCAACCAATCAGAAACCAAGGTCCCGCCCACAACATCGCTGCAAACAATCAGTAACCAAGGTCCCGCCCACAATTTCACTGTAACCAATCCGGAACCAAGGTCCCGCCCACAACATCACTGCAACCAATTAGAAACCAAGGTTCCGCCCACAATTTCACTGTAACCAATCAGACTCCTCTATCCTAAAAATCTTCAGCATGCCTTCTTACTGAAAACATACACAACATACATGACCTCATTCTCAGAGCACACTCAGAGCACGTTTCTAAAGTGCTTATTGTTGCTAGGTTACCAAAAACATCTTCTAGTACTTCTGTATTCCTTTGTTATAAACATCAAGCCTCTACTTACTTTAGAAAGGTTAGCTAAAACAACGGAAATAAATCATGTTGACCTCAAATATGGATCGTGGTAACCCTCCGATCAGGATCAGTTTCTCCTCTGTTCCTCCCCTTCTTGATTTTGATTGGTCGGCGAGAGAAAAGTGACGTTGATGAACTCGGCAGTGTTCCAAATGTTGAACTATTTAGGCATCCTGTTACTGGTCTACTACAGCAGCTCTGTGTGAGTCCTGTCTCTTTAAACATTGTTTGTAAATACTGCTTGTCCCCGCCCCTTTTCCTTACAGTAGGAGGGGCTTCAAGTAAAGTGTTTCAGCCAATCACAGACCCCAGTATGTATGCAGCATTACACCAGCCAATAGAATTGCAGACATTTGTTAGCAATGACTGTTGACTGTGTTTCTTAGGCTTTTTTTTTTTAACAGTTCTCTGTATCCTGAGAACTGAATTGTGCTAGTGTGTTAATATTGTCCTGAAACTCTGACACTGATAGAGAATTTATTAGAATATTAGCACACAACAGTCTTGCTGCGCCTCCAAGAATGTTTGTTGTTGTTGCTAGAAAAGACTAATAACATTTTTACTAAAGTAATATTTATTATGCGAGAGCAATGGTTCAGAACAAATCCTAGTATTAAAGGATTCACATAAAATAATCAAAAAGGTAATTAAAAATTCAATCTTAAAATATATTATTATGTATTAATTTCACAAAATAACATTTATAAAATACTGACTTTATTAAACTACTATAAAATGTACTTTTTGTTTTCTTTTTATTAAGAGATAATAAATAAGTATGTATAAATAAGCAACTATAAAAATAGAATCATAAATACTACATTAAACAGGCTACTTAAAATAAAAATGAAGAATTTTGACTGCAGACTATTCTCTAGCACTACATTTTACACATGAGCATATAAAACTTACTACATTTATAATAATACTGTAAAAATATACTATTTTGTTCTCTCTTTACTAATATACACAAAAATACACACAACTACAGAGGAAAATGACATTTTAGATATTACAAATAATTTAAAATGATGCTAAAAAAAGAAAATTCACTTAATTCTGGTTCATGCTTTCATTATGTGCCGTATTGACTACTATAATTCCCTTTTCAGTGGTCTCCCTACAAAAGCTTCAGTACATTCCGATTCTTTCTCATACCACATCACCCCATCCTCTCTCAGCTCTACAACAGTGAACTTTACACCCCTCTTGCTCTCTCAGGTCATCTTGCAGTAATACATTTGCTGTTCCTTGCACCAAACTTTCCACCATTGGAGGCAGTTTGCTATATAAATGTAATTTATTATTATTTTTTTAGTTGCTAGGTAATCCTGTGAATATTAGCACTAGGTCATCCAACTATCTGTTATCTATAACGCTTATCTGTCAGGGTTGCAGGGAAGCTGGAGCCAATCCCAGCTTCTATCTAGAAGGATGGTCATATCAAGTGACATGGAAGGGATCCATGTCTGCTCCATGCAGGCTCTCCACTGGTGTGCCTCAGACACTCATGTTTCCGCCCAGATCTCTGCGTGTCTGGCAGATATCCAAACATGGATGGCAGCTAAAACTCAACCCCAGCGAAACTGAACTGCTATTCATCCCAGCAGATTCATCCCCACATCAGGAGTTTGTCACCGCACGTAACGTTGGGGCATCTTCCTTGCTCATGTCGATTTCTCCTCTTCAACATCAGAAGGATTCGCCCATTTCTTTCCACACAGGCCACTCAGGTACTTGTTCAATCTCAAGATTAGACTACTGTATTTCACTCCTAACGTGTCTGCCTCTGAGCACCATTCAACCGCTACAACTGATCCAGAATGCAGCTCCATGACTCGTTTTTCATCATTCCCAAGCTCTCCTACACCACCCCATTGCTACGCTCTCTCCACTTGCTTCTTGTAGCTGCCTGCATCAGGTTCAAAACATTGCTGCTTGCCTACAAAGTCAAAAACAGACCAGCATTTTCCTACTTCAATGCACTTCTCACACCCCGCACTGCACTGCGATCCCTCTGATTCTCCAGCACTGCTCGACTTGTTCCACCATCTCTCAGGGTACAAGGAAGACCTGCATCTAGACTCTTCTCTGTTTTGGCAACGAAGTGGTGGAATGAACTTCCCCTTGGTGTCCAAACAGCTGAGTCACTTGGTGTCTTCAAGCGATGACTAAAGCCTGCCTCTTTTGGAAAGTACTTGTACTAGCACTTTCAGTATTTATAATTCACTTTAAACAAAAGTATCTGTATAACCTGCCAACAGAGTTTTTAGACTGATGGTATTCTTAACCCAGGTCCTAGTGAACCAGTATCAGAATGCGTTTACTGATAGAGATTT
Source organism: Notoglanidium macrostoma (assembly GCA_030068235.1). Lineage (NCBI taxonomy): Eukaryota > Metazoa > Chordata > Actinopteri > Siluriformes > Auchenoglanididae > Notoglanidium > Notoglanidium macrostoma. Next base: position 1,483,661 of record JAQQZR010000015.1, read on the forward strand.
CAAAGCACTTATGTAAGTCACTCTTGATAAGGGCGTCTCCCAAACGCCGTACATGTAATGTAAATGTACTTCAGGTCTCCAATCTATCACATGGCTAACACAGAGACGAACAGGCATTAACACTCACATTCACACCTATAGGCAATTTAGAGTAGCCAGTTGACCTAATCTGCATGTTTTTGGACTGTGAGAGGAAACCGGAGTACCCAGAGGAAACCCACGCAGGCACGAGGAGAACATGCAGACTCCACACAGAAGGGCCCCAGTCAGCACTGCACCACCGTACCACCTGAATTACATCAGAAATATAACTGTAGATTGTTTACTAATATACATACTTTTTTAATGTAATCAGCATACCTCATTTTACCCACAAGTCTTATAAATTCCTGCCCCTAAACACGCCTAACACTTATTCATGAATATTCACCTGGTTAGTACACTCCTCTGTGCTATATATCATCCTAGCAATCCTGATTTCATCAGTTATTAGTAGTTTTTAGACACAAAACAGCAAGTGCAGACACTTCACTCTGACTAAACACTGTGCTGGTTTCAGTCAGCTGGATATGTTTACCGCACATCTGACGTACTGTACATACATGTCTTTGATCTGTACTCACCTTTCACACACATCTTTATCACTGGAGCGTAAGTGCATGTGTGTGTGAGAGTGCATGTGAGAGAGTGTGTGTGTATGAGTGTGTCTGTGTGAGTGTACGTGTGTGTGTGTGTGTTTGTGCGTGAGATGCTGTTCTTTTCCTCCACTTGTTCACGATACAGCAAGGTTCACTATTTGATTTATTTATTTTGCATTGTTGTAATGAATTAGACTTGGTTTGTGTTTTCTCTGATACAAGCAACTCCAGAAATATTGCCACCCTTCATGAAAATGAGCAAGAATTTATATATGCACTATGAATTGCACATGTAATAAGTATTATAGGACATGGGACGTTTTTAAATAAATGGCACATGGTGTTTATTAAAAACAGATTTGTAATGATAACCCACACAGCCTGCAGCCTTCTCAATAACGATTTGCTTTAGTATATTAAAAGAAAACAGGTAAAAAAAAAAAAAAAAAAGGTATTTTCTTTCAATTCTCTGAGTGGACAGTCCGTGTTTCTGTATGCCAAATGAGGAATGTTTATTTTATTCCATTTTTAACTCCTGTATTTTTTATAAGTATAAATAATAACTATAACTAAATAAATAATCATTATTTAGTTGTTGTTTTGTTTTTTAACACTGCTCTACTGTAGTGACTGGATTATTTTCTGTTAAATATTAGCACCACATTAAAACATTGAACAAGGTTTCTAGTCAGGCCTAATCCACATACTTTGTGTGTGCATGTGTGTGTGTGCGTGTGTGTGTGTGTTTTTGAGACTTATTGAAAGAAAACGTTTCCTCATGACTCAAAACAGTGCCTGTGTTTCATTAGACTGCAGCACAGTCATGTTTAAACCCGAGATAGTTCCTGCTCTCGTCCCTGCCCTTTTTAAAGATTTGAAAAATGCACGTTTGGGGGTTGGTTGAAATTGTGTGTGTGTGTGTGTGTGTGTGTGTGTGTGTGTGTGTGTGTGTGTGTGTGGAGGTGGGGTTTAGTGTGTGACAAGCATATAGAAATGAGAGACAAAAAGGGATGGTTAGTGCCTCATACAATATGTCCTGAAATAACAGATAAGTTTCTTATCTCCATGATTTACATTACATTATTTCACTCCTGCTAAAGTCTGGATTCTGATTGGTCAGAAGGTGTTGATTAGTTTTTTTTTATAACAGCAGCTTTGACAGTAGCTCAGGTTTATATTAACACGCTTGTTCTAATATGTTGTCATTTCTATACGTCCAGCTCATTTAGGCATACTTGTACAGCAGATGCACCATGTAAACCGTGTAATCGTTGATATGGTGAAGATTTCTGTAAGGAGAAATGTGTTTATGTAATGTTTATAGAAAGAATCTCCAGTGTCAGTGCTTTGTAACAGTCAGAGGTAAATCTTTAACTATATTTACTTAAATAAATAAATCTTTTTTTGTCTTGTTAACTTGAGGAAACAGAATACAGAGAGGCAGGTGAGGGAGCAAGTGTTTATATGCTATAACGTCATTAAGAACAGGAACTAACATTTATTATAACTATAAACAGAGAGAAAGTTCTGGATTTATATCATTCTTTCATAATTAAAAAAATGTTAATAATTGTCGCCAAATTGTTGTGGTATAAGAGCAATAATACACTTTGAAATTTGCTTTTTTTTTTTTTTTAAATATATAAATTTTTATATTCTATTTTCTTATATTCAACTTCATATTGCACTTTTTTTTAAAATCTCCATACACTTATTTTAGTTTTTCTTTTTTCTCTTTTATTCTATTGCTTCACATTCTACTCTATTACTTTTTAATTATTTAATTTGTGCAAACTTGATTGTGCAGCACTTTGAGCTACCGCAAATATGAAAAATACTCTATATAATAATTATAACAATCACATAATTCCATCAAACTATGGAAAAATGTAGGTCTGAGTCTGATGCCGAGGAAGAAAATCCTTGGAGCTGCACCAGGTTGTAATACTCTGATATGTTTTTTTACTGGTTTTGCCACACACAGTCACCTTAAAGGTCAAACGCAAAAACTAAATTACCAGGACACTTCTAATGACAAATATGTTGGGAAACCAACTTCCCGGGTGGATCAGAGTGCGTGAATAATCATTGTTCCACATCCCTGGCATTGTTTTCACTACACAGTTCATGCCCGAGCAGGTAATGAGACATGCTGCACCTCGGGGTGACCCCGTTTCACCACACCTGAGCTCAATGAGGAGAAATGAGCAGCAGGACAGGAAACCTGAGTCTCGTACCTGCTGAACACAAAGGTGTTTCGGAACGTTCATGGGAAAACTGTAGCGCTATGACTATATGTGAACAATGGCAGAGGAACTGGAACGTGGAAATTCAACACGTCTTATTTACATTCCTTCAATGCTGCTTTAGTGGAGAAAACTGCAGCTGACTCAGGAGTAAGAGTAACTCATACTATGTGCAAAAAAATTTGGTTAAATAAAACATTCTTTTAAAACATCCTATACTAACAGTATGCTAACAGTAACTTTCTAAAACTGAGGCTAACAGTACATTTCAAAGCTAGTTATCATTTCTAAAATTATATTAGTGTATAATTAGTAAGTGACAGTAAGCTATGAAGCTAGCTTACCATTTAAAACAATATGCTAGGATGTTGCTAACAGTAAATTATGAAGCTAGCTAAGAATTTCTAACAATGCTATTAGACAATTATTACATTTTGAAACCAATCAGAAACCAAGGTCCCGCCCACAACATCACTCTAACCAATCAGTAACCAAGGTCCCGCCCACAACATCACTGCAACCAAACAGTAACCAAGGTCCCGCCCACAACATCACTGCAACCAATCAGTAACCAAGGTCCCGCCCACAACATCACTCTAACCAATCAGAAACCATGGTCCCACCCACAACATCACTGCAACCAATCAGTAACCAAGGTCCCACCCACAACAACACTGCAACCAATCAGTAACCAAGGTCCCGCCCACAACATCACTCTAACCAATCAGAAACCAAGGTCCCACCCACAACATCACTGCAACCAATCAGTAACCAAGGTCCC
>JAQQZR010000015.1:1512716-1527678 GCA_030068235.1 Notoglanidium macrostoma
TGTGTGTGTGTGTGTGTGTGTGTGTGTGTGTGTGTGTGTGTGTGTGTGTGTGTGTGTGTGTGTGTGTGTGTCACACTAAAAATCATCCGGGTATGAACGGCTGAAGTGGAACGGACGCTGTACGGAGCTTGTGATTCCTAAACGTGTTACAGAACATGGATAATTTTCTTAATTTTTTTCTTAATTTTTTTAATTATTAATATATTTATAAATGAAAAGAACTTCAGATTTGGGCCTTGCTTTTTTAATGTGTTTTTTATTCTAACCATGTTTATAAGACATAAATGATCCTTTTCATTCGTGTGAAGAAGGCATGAACTCTCACACAAACAGCCTACTAGTGAATATTTTAGTCCCATTTAATCTAAAATATTAAAGAGCATACTATATTTTCTTATAAAAATATTTTTATACGCTTACATAAAAGTCACACTGGGTTTTTTTTTACACTTCACCTGTTAGGTGAATTATCTTCTAGCACGTAAGCAAGTGAAAAATATCTTGAATATAGTCAAATTTATCTTGTATTTCCTATTATGAGATTACAACAAAACAAATATATGAATATTAAACCTATTTTACCTATATTATATATATAACCTATATTAAGCAGATTGCTAACATGTTCTAACTGTAAGCATTTATTTCCAGTAATAAACCATACAGAAAATTTAATTTGGTTTTACATTTGGTTCCTGATTATCTCATAATTAGAAATATTAGTTTATTTAGAAATGTATAAAAATGAGAAATCTGCCCATATTCAAGATATTTTATCTTGATAAAGTGAAGGCAAGTGTTTTTTGTTAAAATTTAAATTTGCAATTTCAGGGTAAAACATGGTGAAATGCACCTCCACGTGTTTTTCACGTGTGACTGCATATTACATATAATCATGCATGGAAAAAGGTGAATTTGTTTTTTTACATTATTAGCCTATTGATTTGTAGCAATAAGCCCACATTTGGTTTGAAGTCACCTTCTGAATTTTTTCATTTGAGCCTAAAAGAAAGTTATTTATATTATTTTTCTATTTATTTATAGTGAATCTATTCAATAAGTTAATATAATCAATATAATTAAATTCAATATAATCAACAAGTTTTGAGCATGAGACATTCAGTAATAAGATCAGCACACCCCTCATTCAGCTCATTGTTCATCGTCTAAACAGCAGACTGATAAAAAAAGGATGCTAGAAGGTGTTAATGTCATTAACCCATTGAATCACTATGAACCTGTTTGAGTGTTCAATGAGCCTAATTAACACACCACATTCCGGCCTGATGGCCACGTTGACTGGAACAATGCAGTGGAATGAAATGGTCTGTTTTTTTTAAAGCCAAGAATCAAATGTACCAAAATCAGTTTTATTCACTTCTATACTAATGTGTGAGAATAATCATGATGCATGTGAGCAACAGAGCTGACCCCCAGCTTACACTAGGCCTGACTGTGGGTCACAAGGCAATACTGTGCAGTTCGTTTTGATCCCTTTATCTGGTGTGAACAGCACGGCTTTTCATGCAGCACCAGCCGATTCCTGTAGTGAAGACGACTTGAATGGAAAGCATTGCTTCTTTGTTAGAGAACGGGGAGAAAAACCGCAGGAGGTTATCTTCCCTGCACTCATAAAACTTGCTTTTTAGCAGGGAAATGAATTGAGCATTGTATGGAGTTATTAGCCGTAGACCTAGTACACGACATGCTTAATTTACTGGCCATGGTAACCAATATACTAAACAAAAAGCACTCATTACTCATTATATATAGAGACAGAACATTAACAATCAATAGAGAACTCTCTGTGTGTGTGTGTGTGTGTGTGTGTGTGTGTAGGGTGTAGGCTGTGCATAAATGTCAATATCATAAATGTCAATTATAAATAAGTAAATGAAATGCAAATAACAAATATGAACATATTTATTTTTTTAAATATATGTCTTTCTGGTACTGAAATGATAGTCAGGGTTGATCAATTATTTCCTCCAACAGAGGGCGCTATGGATCCAGGGACTAAATTATTTCACAAATTTGATCAGTGTTGTAATCTGTCTCCTTTGACTATCATTTGTAGCCAACCTGAATAGTTTTATATTTACTCACACAACACGAGGTTCTACTCCTAAACTAAATTGTAACTGGTTATAATGGATTGAAATATTTGACCAAATAAACAAAAACTGATGTTTACTTCATGCTCGTGGTGGTGTTTGGTCTTTGAACAGAATTTATAATGCTTAGAATACAAAGCTATAATCAAATTGGTTAGCTTAATCTGGCTTGGAATGCACCTTAAGCAGGCTAATGATCTCATTAATGGGATTCGTGTTAATCAGTCGTGAATAAGTGTTGCGAGCAGAGGCAGAACCTCAGGGCACCTGCAGGACAAGATCTCACCCCCTAAATTTTTAAGGATCCAAGGATTTTGTGGACTCAAGGCTAAAGATGGTGACTTTAACCCATCTTTGCGTAAAAGCACAACTTTTTCCGTCCATTTCTAATACCTCTGTACACTAATGTTCATTCCTCCTCAAACCATCTTTCTATGATAAATATATTCTTTCACAAGCTCAGTCCATCCCAAAAACCAGTTTCAACCAGTCTAAAACCATTTATACCCCAACACCCCTTACCTCAACATGACAATGTTCTGTGGATTTGCTGTCTAAAAGCAACAATGAAATAGTGCTAAAAGTTAAAAAAACAGCAAGACAAATGTGCGTAGGTGAGGCAAAAAACCTCACACTTTATCACACATTATTGCACATTGTCCTAAAACTATGTTACTGTCCAGTCTCAAAGCGGTAATTATGAAGGACTTCCTGTACTTCAATATCCATTTTCCTCAAACTCTATTCCATTTTTCTACCCTAAACCATTTCTATCCCAAGCTCTGTCCATCCCAAAACACATTTCCACCCATTATCTTGACATATTTCCCCCCACTTTCAGTGGACTCATGGACAAAGAGGGTCACTTTAACCCATTTCCATCTAAAATCAACAATTTATCTACCTCTTTCTATCTAGGACTCTCCAAACTCCATTTTACCCCAAACGCTATTTTATCCTAAACCTTTCCTAACTTAGATTCTTCCTAAACATAAACCCCTTTTAGAGCTTCAAACCATTTCTACCTCAACATCTTTCCTCCTGAACTTCATGCTGTATGGATTAATTTGACCTAATTTTACCTTCTTTCCTCTAAAAGCACCACTACTCCCATTCTTTTCAAACCAGTACCTCTTTACCCCAACCTTCATTCTACCTCAAATGATTTTTCTACCCTAAACCATTTCTAACCCAAGCTCTGTCCATCCCAACCCCCATTTCCACACGTCTAAAACCATTTTAACCCCAATATTTGTTACCTCAACATGCTTCCAATTTTCCACCTCCTTTTCACCCTAATTTAAAAAAAAAAAAAAAAAAAAAAAAACAAAGCTTTCCCCATCCTGTATTCCACTTCAAACCTTTTTTTCTTAGCCTAAATTAATTTCTACCATCCTAACACCCAGTTCCACCCCTTACCTTAACATCTCTTCTCCTCAATCATTTTCTAGCCCAACCCATTTTCCACCCCAAATCCATTTCCACCCCATTTTGAGCCCAATCACTTTTCTACTTCAGTTATTTCTCCAGCCCCATCTCTAGCCAAACCCCTTTTCTTTCTGTCCCACCCAAATCTCACTCTAGCCCAGCCTGTTTTGAGCCCAGCCCCTTCCACCCCTACCCTGCTATATGAAGAGGCTGCGCTGCTGAATGGGTGTACTTTAATCCCACATACCACAGAACTCTCCATTCACTTTGGATACAGAGGATATTCCAAGAGGACCTTGTCTTACTGTCTTTAAAACTGGTTCGAAAGTTTTTTTGTTCCTTCCAACTTTTCTGAACTTGCACATTCCCTGCAGGTTGATTCTTGAAGTTGGTTTAAAACTTTTTGCAACAGCTGTAAGACTGTTGCAGTGAATTCACACTGAGGAGGAGAATAACGGTCATTGAGATCTCAAGATGCCACGTTCGTTTTTGGTGAAGAAGTATTTCACAAGCAAGAAACCAAACTACAGTGAACTGGAGAGCCAAAATGGTAAGCGGCAAACTTTTTCATGCCTGTACATGTTCATTCATGGTCTTGCCTTTTATTCAGAGTGTGTGGGAGTGCAGGCAAGTGTTTTGACTTTGTTGCTGATTTTATGTTAGAGAAATGCTTACTGTCATATCCATATACATGTTGTAAATTCTTTTCCAATAAGAACCACATCCTTGCCATCTTGAGTAACATAAAAGAAACAGTTACAATACTCCAACCCAGCTGCATTTGCATGCTAAAATTATATATTTGCATTGCACAACCTGATCAGCGAGTAACTGTTTTTTTTTTGTCAGGTATTTTCATTTTACTTTTGAGATCTAATTAATACATAACATATGTGGATTCCTGAAGAGAGCTACAAACATATCAAAGGAGGACGTTTTTCTCCGCCCTCAGCAGAGGCTCTTTTCCACTGGTGCTGCTGTCCTACACTGCAAATTACATCCTCCTGAATCTAGTTTAGCACTTAGAGCTGCAGTTCTCTGGCACTCTTGTGTCAATAAGTGGTGGAAATAAGACCCATTACTCCATAGTTGGTGTGCATCCAGAAGTCCACATAAACACACACACACATACACACACACATAATCACACAAGCCAGGCTAATCTAATTCATATGAAGTCATGTCCAGATATTTCCACTGAAATCCTTCTACACTAAGCTGAAGTCAAATTTGTCAATGTTATTGCAAATTCACCCCAAGGAAGGTGTGGCGACAAGCCAAAAGTCCCCGAGGCATTGTGGGCAAACTCTAAACTCTAATAATCAAATCTGACTGCCTTTCTTGGCGACAAATCGACCATTTGACTGTAACACGATACCAGAGCATCAAAACAACTTAACCGTTAAACTGGATTAGACACGAGTGAACAGCCACCTGACTCTCTCTTTTTCCCCCACTATCTTTTTTCTCTAGGTCCACTCTCTGCCATGGTACCAGAGCGCTACCCGCTTGCAGAACTACCAACCAAAGAAGATGGCTCCCTGGTGACCACCTATGCTTCGGCTCTTGTATGGACCACCAGTGCCCTTCCGCTGTCCTTCCCTCCTTCATCCCCGACCACACCATCCTCCATCGCACCACTGGACCTCAGTTCTCCGTCCAGCTCAGGCGAGGAAGATGAAGGCAGAACTTCAGACCCCCCGAGTCCGGATCCTTCGGACCGCTTCCAGTGCGCCCACTGCGGGATTTCCTGCAGCAGCCGTGCTGCACTTTCACGCCACCAGCTCTCACATTGCAGCGCAGGCACCAATGCTAACCTGGTTGAAAATTCCAACATGGCTGACAGCAGTACAACAAGAGCTGCCTTCCGGTGCAAACACTGCCCCAAAGAGTACAACAGCCTGGGAGCTCTGAAGATGCACATCCGCTCACACACACTTCCATGCGTCTGCACCACCTGTGGCAAGGCGTTTTCCAGACCATGGTTACTCAGGGGCCACATTCGTACACACACCGGTGAGTGCCTTCACACTTGGCAGAACATAAAAATTATTGGCATTATGGAAATTGCTGACAGTAATTAGCATTACTGATCCAAGATAATTAGCAGCTCATTGTTAGATTTGAAGTCAATGTACTAACTCCTTTCTGCTTAGCCTTGCTTTGCTAGCCCTAAGAACATATTTTTAGAATATATCCTTTTTCTCTCTCCAGGGGAGCGTCCGTTCTCATGCCCCCATTGTAACCGGGCTTTTGCCGACCGCTCCAATCTGAGGGCTCATCTTCAAACCCATTCAGAGGTGAAAAAGTACCAGTGTGGCACCTGCTCTCGAACCTTCAGCCGCATGTCACTCCTGCACAAACACACCGTCTCCAGCTGCTGCCCGACCGCCTAGACGCTCACGTACAGCTACCCACCCACAATGGAAGAGGGATGTTAGCAGCGTTTAACCACCGTCCTGATCCTGACCCGGTGGATGAACTCAGGTTAAGGGGCAAAGTGAAAAATATTTGCTGGAATGAACTCCAAAATGTTTCTGAAGTGCCTTATATTGTGTTTCTTTTTCTTCACTGGGTTTCATACCAGACAAAGACAGATTTAGGCGACATCGTACAAACGCTGCGAAATGTTTTTCTAACCCAGTTTGATCAAGGTTAATGGGGGGGTTGTGGTCTGCAGTTGGGCTATGCGCCTCATTCTCAAGATGCCCGTCGGTGCCGGCTGGTCCGGCCCTTTCCTTTTGCGTGCAGCTGCTGGAGAGGGGGAAGTGTGTGTCTGTGTGTGTGTGTGTGTGTGTGGTGTAAGGGGGGGTATCTCTCACCATGCTCCACACACTTTGCATCGATGTATTGGGACAGCTGTGTGAGCGGAGGCGGCGTGTCGACAGACATTTCAGCCTCGTAAGGCTTTCCACACTTCTGAAAAAACGAGCAATAAACACTGTCAGATTGTACCAACACTCATCCCTAATGCGTTTTATTTCCAAACATGTGTATCACGTCTCTGAATGTGTATTCTTTTTTTTTCTTTACTCGAATAAAATGTAAAGTGTGCACTAAAGTGTTGCAAAGCACAATGATTTTTGAAGAAAGTGACGCTGAAGGAGATGGACAGTTCTTTAAACAATTTTTTGTTGGTGCGATCGTTTAAAATACAAAAAAATTCAATAAAAGGTCTTCTTGTTAGGTATGTAAGGTATTAGTATCAGTGGCAATAGTTACATGAAAGAAAATGTTCTTTATGGAACCAGCTTTATCTTAAAAACCAAAGATTGGCTCCAGGACCTTTTCAAGTCTTTCGCAAAAATAAATACAATGCTGCATTGGTCCATGGGGTCTCTTCAAGCCATAGTGAGATATGACCTAATCTGCCTGTACATGCGCCTTTTGTGTTTTTTCTTAAACGTTGTGTATTTATATATATATAGTGATCCTGTAAAAGAGACGCTCTGCAATCACTTTTTTTTTTTTTTTTCCTTGGGTCCATTGTATCTCCATTGACTTTTTTGTATCTCCATTTGAAGTGGGTTTTCAATAAACTAATTTATGTTTGGATAAAAAAGAAACGTCTGTTCATTGTGTGATGTGAGTAAATACTGATGAAAGGAGGTATGACAGCACTTGTTGTAAAGCGTGAGTGTGTGTGCGCAAGAACGAAAGACGTGTCGATGGATGAATGGAGCACCTGCGCACACCTGTCGTGCTGTCGGCTTCAGGATGCTATAAAGTAGCGTTAATGACACGGTACACTTAATGCTACAGATAAAAAGAGGCAGAGAAACGGTGAAAAACAGGAAGAGAAGAGAAGGCATGTTAAAGTATAAATAGAGAGTGAAAGAAAAAGAGAGAAAGAGAGGGAGAGGAAAAGCGATCTTGCCAGCACCACACTAACCAGTGCATCCAGCCTTGAGCTCTTCCTCAACGCTGGAATCAGTTAAATATGGGAAGCCCCAACAGGCCGAGGCTCAATCCTGGCCTGAAGTCCAGGGGCTTTCCTGGTGTAGGACGGCCTCCATCCCTCCCTCTCTTCATCCCTCGCTCCATATCTCCCCCCTCTTTTTTTACCCCCTCCTTTCCCCAGAACCACATGTTGGATCTACAATGCCCTTGTGACCTGCACACTGACGCCAGCCAGTCTTGCCGGAGTAACGATGCACTTCCTTCACCGCTTCTGATACAAGGAGCTCGCAGATTTTGTGTGTAATCGTTTATTCCGCCCCCTCCAAAACACACACACATACAAACTTGTATATACGTCAAACCTGTATGCCCTGTTCTGATCCAAATGACCTGTTTTAGATCGTTTCTAAAAGTGGAACAATACTGGTAATTTTCCGGCATGACTTTTTTTTGGAAACCATATTCATATCCATAGTGACATAAGTTAAAATAAAGCAGTGTGTGTCAACTTATGATACAAAAGCCTCTTGTTACTTCAGCAGGAAAGTGTGAAGGGGTTTTGAATGTCTGCCTTCAACTCAGCATATATAGAGAGATAAATAATATACTGAGGATGTGAAAGTACTCTTTTACTCAAGTAAAATTCCAAATACTCATCTAATGGAAAAAGTTAGAAGTACGTGGTTGAGTTCTGGATTTTGATTGGTCAGAAGGTGTTGATTCATTTTCTATAACAGCAGGCTTTGGATAGGGGTCAGGGTTATTGCAGCATGTTTAAATATGTACTGAAGATGTTTATTTGTTGATTTGGTGGAGGATGGAAAGAGAATGAGTGCTGATAACAGCTAAGTGATGATACGAATTTACTTGTTTCGTTTTACATAACAATAAATGTAAGTATAAATGCATAAAAATAATGCGTCATTCATTCATAAATAAAAAATAATGCAAAATTGCTGTGACATAAGAAGAATAAAACGTTTGCTCTTATAGAAAGTAGTCAACTCAGGGTGGTAAGAGTATCTCTGCTTTCTCCTGGAGTGTTTATTCTATATATTAAGTTTAAGAAAAGAATATTAAACATTTAAGAATATTTAAAAAAAATTTAATCCTTGATAGGACAACAGATAAAAGTAGAGTGATGACATTTGATATGTTTTTGTTAATACCGTAATTTTTGGTCAAATTAACATGCTTTAGGATGTAAAAACAACACACTTTTGACCTAAAACTGTCATTTGTGTTATTTATTATAACGTATAAGATATGTGATTAAGTACTACAATCTTTAAATTCAATTTATTTGCAAATCCAAAGCTGGAATGGTGCAACATGGTATCCTTGACTATATGGTGAGCAGAACGTGGATGTTAAATGTGTGTATGCGGTGTGAATGCATAAGGCAAACAGACAGAGAATATGTACTGGGCTGATTTCAGAGTTTGATGTGGTCGTCTCGCACTGAGTCAGACGTATTAAACACACTTTGCAGTCGGGGGAAGGGAAGAGAAGCTCAAGGGGAGCTCAATTCCCTTCAGTGTGGGGTTCATGTTCTGAAAGAATGTGCGTGGGTGGGCTAACGGGTGATGTAAGGATGGTTCTTCGGTAAAGAAGGGACACTTTTTTTCCCCCACTGAAGTTAAAACAGCACCTTTTACCTGTAGCAGAAGGATCATGTCTTTTATTTAAGCTGCGAGCAAGAATGGCATCAATGTCATCATTTCTGAGAAGCTGCCAGTGGTGCGTATTGTGTGTCTGTCACTAATGGAGCTGGAATGTCACATTAGTCAAGGAGCACATGTGTCACGCTTACAAAACATACTCATACACGTACACACACACACACTGAGCTAAGATGTTTAGATCGATCCCACAGCCATGAGGTGCCTCCTACATTGACTAAACCTAAAGCATGCACCCCTTGCAGCTGAAATACGGCCCTTGTGTTTCAGCTCAGGGATTCGGGAGGGAAAGAAGAAGAAAAAAAAAAAAAAAAAAATGTTTCAGGCTATATTTAGAAAGGTTTTTCCGCTGACTGTGGGATCGGGAGAAAGAGCAGGCGCAGAAAAATCTCTTCGGGAACATCGATGCTGCGTCCAAAATCCATGCATTATGAATTTGAGACTTGCCTCGAAGAGGACTCATATTTTACATTACATGACATCGCTGAGACTTCAATCCCTCCCTCTACATTGCCATAGCTGCCTTCTGATATCTGATGTTGAGCAGATTTACATTTTAGTTTCTCTCCCTCGCTCTCTTTCTCTCTCTCTCAACAGGATTGTGCACTTTACACAGCGCTGCACTTGCACCACACCATTTTTGGTCTCGTGAGCCAAAAAGGAAGCTCAGGGAGTTTATGCTGACCTAGTTTAAAATAAGGGGGATGCTTTTTTTCCCCTCAGCCATCCCCCCCCCCATTATCTCTGTCTCCTGCTCTCTTTTCCTCCTCTAACTCTGCGCGGGCCCTAGCTCCTAGACCTTGGGACACAGGAAACGGCTTGTCAGCTGCATATAAACAGCGGCCATTTTGCAGCTCTGATAAAAAGCATCTGGGTGGAGTAGCACAGCCGAAACACACACACACACACACACACACACACACACACACACACACACACACAAACACATATATACAGAGAGACAGAGAGGGCTGGTCCATTTGATCCAAGTCTCATCTGTCACAGGCACTGAGGTAAACGTCGTAGCCTACGTGTGGGTTAGCCTGGCTTTTCATTTACACAGGAAGAGCCTTCTAGCTGATATTTGATGCTTTTATGCTTCTAATTTAAATCACATTACTGAACTGATTTGTATCTTGTTCCAAAAAAAACCTAAAGAAATGTTATGCTAATTAATCAACCAGGAATTTTCATGCTAATTCGGAAAAAAAGAGGTGCTTTTTTCATACTAGCAGCTCAACACAGTTTCAGATTAGGTGTCGGCTCTAGAACAAGCCCAGGCATCTTGTCTGTGACAAAGTAAAAGGGACACTCATTTAAAACTCATTTAAAGTACATAATTGGAGCTTTAAGTACCACTATTTGCATTTGTTTATAGCTTGAGGGTGCAGGGCTTTCACCAGTCAGCCTGTGGTTAAGAAGTTATTGTAAAGGAGTAAATAGTTGCTTTAGCTAGGGCACTTTCACACTTTTTAAATGTGCTTTTTTTTTTTTAGAATATGTACTAGCCAGCGCACAATGTAAGTATATCAGTGCCCTTCAGTTCTTGCTAGCTAATTAACTAGCATAGCTTTCTCTTTAGTACAGATTTGTTATTCTCGGTAATAAAGACTGATGAGATAAGAAGGATCTTGAATGTAGATTTAGATGCAGAACATCAAGAGAATTTGAGATGCATGTGTGACCACAGTTACAGTAGACCATTGAATGTCCCAAAAATACTTTTCTTGCTTAGAACCCAACTTTCAACATGCTTGGTCAGGAGATCTTTTAAAAAGTGCTTGATGTCACCCCGTGCTTTTCCGAAAGGGTTTTTGGCTTGTGGAAACTTCGCTATGACCAAAAAAAGTTTTTCTTTTTTCTTTTTTTTTTTTTTTTTTAAAAGTAGCCACATTCCAGAGTTGTTTTCTCACCACGCTCTCAGATCTAGACGTGAACACTGATTTATGTACAGATGCTTTGTGACAAACTAAAACTGAACCCCGATTTGCTACAATATACATGATCAAGACATGATCAAACGTCAATATTTTATATAAGGAATTGTGTAACAGTGGTATTTGGCAACATTTTTGCGCTAGTGTTCTACACCCTGGATGTCTAAAGTTACAGTTTGGGGCATTTAGGGAATGGTATGATCTTGTTACTATGGTTAAAGGCAGTATGTAACCATAGATAGGCACTTAGGAGGCAGTCAAGGGCATGTTTAAGCTCTGACGTTTTTCCAGCTTTTGTCTGAAGCTGTGGTTTGGACAGCTGAGTCAGTGAGAGATCTAAACTGAGGCAGGAGGCTTTCAGCTATGCTGCGCTACGCTGTCAGTGATCTGAGCGATGCTTTGGTCATATGAGTCTCTGAGGAGGTATGGTAACTTTGTCTAGACGTTTATTAATCATGAGTTTTATTTATTTATGCAAAGTGACTGAGAAGTGAGGCAGAATCCTGGCCAAGCATAGAGCAGATGAGAGTTAATGGTCTTGGTAAATGGCCCAAGAGTGAATTTGTGGTTAAGGACCATCTCAGCTGGGGGTGTGTGGGGGTGGACAGAGGGGTAAGTTGGTACCAGATGCTGTGAGTTTGGCCCATGCGTCTTATTAGCACCTGAAACAATCTGGAACAGTAGGAAATTCTTCGCTATTTACAAACAAGTAGGCTGTATCCATAGCAACCAGAGGGTTATCAGTGTACTGTAGGTTTGAACCCTTCTAAACTATGTTATGGTATTTCCAAATGCTTAATTATGAGTGGTTAACATGACTCTCATACAGCGCAGCTGATTATAAACGTGTCAAATAACACGTTTTGTGCAGTAATTGCACTATAATCATGTTCATACAAGGTCAACAGAGTCATCATTACTATTCCAGATGTCAAATCAATGCATCCCGTGTGTAGTGTGAACAGTTGATTGCTGAGTTCAAGCATCTTGACTAACAGCAAGAACAATGATTAGAAACAGCCAATTCGAGTCTGAGAGAAAATCATCTGTCATGCGCAGCAGATCCCTGAATCCGGTTTATCATCGTGGAAGGCAGTGGGGGGACAAAGGCAAAAGAAAGCACAGTGATAATGCTTCTGTAAGAAGTTATTTGGCATGTCATACACAAATGATTGTTCAGGTGGACAAAAATATAAACACACGGTGTGATTCTTGAAAATAGGTCCTTTTTATTCTGTACCTCCTGTTCTATTTGACCATCCGTGCTGCTCACCTCTTCATAACCTATCATTTCTTCACATTTTTCTCTTTTTTTTATTTTTCTATACAATATGCCACAGTCTCTGGTGTCTTTGGGAGAAAGTGGGACTTGGGGCCCGGAGATGACTCTGAAATATCGTGAGCCTCGTCTGCCACTGATTGTGCAGTGTGCACACCTATACATCCAGCAAACAAATACTTACAAGCAACTAAAATTGTGCAAGTGAAAATATCGGTGATGACAGAAAACAACAACTCAACGAAATAAGGTGCAAATCTTCCCTCATACACCACATTCAACTTCTCACTTTTCATTCTTAGCAGTTTTTATATCCTAATGTGCACGGAGACACTTCTTTACCCAAGTCTTTAACACACAGTGTAGCAGTGCATGTGTGTGTATGTTGTGTGTGTGTGTGTGTGTCAGCTCCAGGATGAGCTAATAGATTGCGCATGATGTCCTCGAGCGATTTGGAACAGGAGAGAGGGATGATGAAATGCATCAGCGAGGGAGACACATGTGAGAGGAGGAAAATGGGGGAATGGTGGAAGAACGAGCGTCATACTTGTGGCTTTTGTTCTGTGTGTGTTGATGATGGGTTTGTGTTTCACCGTGTGGGGGCTTTGACTCATGACACAGAGGGGAAAAACGCAAGATATATATGTGTTTCTGTGTGTATACTTGGATACCAGTTTGGCTAATATACAACACTGTCTCCTGAACCCAAATGTAGGCGATTAGGTAGCATGTTTGGTGTGCGTCGTAGCATTAAAGCTGCATGTGTTTCTGTATCCCGTCCATTAACCATTTTACCATGGTATGCATCAAATCCGTAAATGTAGCTTGGTTTTTTTCTTTTCTTCGTTTTTTTACTTTTTCCCAAATCTTTGGAATGAGCGACGTTTATTAGCTAACTAATTTAGCATAAATCCATATTATTGAGGTAGTAGGTTAAATTAAAACTTTGTTTAAGTAAGTTTACTTTTGAAATCTTCGACGTTGAATTACTTTACTACATAAATGAAATGATTCCTGTAACATACATCAGCTTTCTTCACCTAGTCAGTGTATCTAGCTGAAATATACTAACATCAGTCTAACTATTAAACTCTAAATTTAAATAACTACTAAAAGCTAAATTTGGGCAGCATCATATTAACTGTCATTTTGTCGCCTGGGTAATGTTGCTATCCCTCTTCCTAGCTTATAATAATCAAGGAAACAATCTAGCCGTTGGTAAGACGTATTATTGTTATATGGCTAAATTGTATTAGCTTCAGTCTTCATTACTACACTACTAGCTACTTACTAGCTACAGTGCACATCATAGAATTAGGTTAAATTTCTTTTTTTTACCTACCACTTTTTTCTTGGTCAATTTTGCTATCTACAGTTTTACTATTAACTAGTAACCAGGAAGTGGTTAATGTTGCCATCTGTCTAGCTAACATTAGGTTTAGCTATTAGTTGGCTATGTGATATTAGTATCATATTGTATTAACGTATTTCACTAGCAAAGTTACTCATACAATTGGAATAAATTGTCATTTGTTTGCTTGGTTAATGTTGTTTTATATCTAACTATTATATTAATATTTTCCACCTGATCTCCTGCTGACTTCAAATGCGATCGTGTTTACCATGTTCATGAGAAAAACGCCCTCTTCTTGTGATATTCACGGCTTCGTAAGTGACCCACGTTTTACGCGGATTACGTGGCTTACATTTCACGTGGATTACGTTACCCGCGCATTATCTTGCTGAATTGTTAACGTTAGCCTGAACGAGGAGCCATTTGGCAGCCATGTTTCTGTTGTCTAGCAGCGGTGTGTTCACGATGACACCACCTGAACGCCAATCATTCGGTGTACACAACGTCCCGTGTCATTAATCCCGAGCTCACGAGTTCCATTTGAAGGCAACATCCATCCAGCTAAACGTAGTGTTCGCTGTCAGTTTCTTAAGTTACATTAGCTACCATTCTTTCCTCCTGTTGAATGCTGCTATCTCTCTATCTAGCCTCAGATCAGTTTAGCTAACCTGGTCATCATACATTTTCTCCCCTAATGGTAGCTATCAAGCTAAATATAGAGTTAGCGATTAAGTGGTTAAATAATATTAGCATAAATTTAGCTCATCATACATTTCAGTTAAAATGATCTTTAAAAAATTGGGTTCATGTTGCTTTTTATTCAGCCAGGTATAGTTAGCTGGTAGCTGGTTATATTAGATTAGCATCAGTCTAGCTAACATCCTTATCGTACATTTGAGTTAAATTACATTAGCTACGTTTTTTTGCCTGATTATTGTTGCTATCTATGCAGCTAACATTAGATATAGCTATTGTTTGGTTAAATTAGATTAGTATTATGGTAGCTAACTTGCTCATCATACAGCTGACTTTAATTACGTTAGGTAAAATGTTTTGAACCTGAATATTTTTATCTATCTAGCTAAACTTAGGTATTAGTGGGTTAAATCGTATTAGCATTAGTTTAGCAAAGCAGCTCATCAAACATTTGGGTTAAATTATGTTAGCTAAATTTTAGGCCTGGTTAAAGTTGCTCTCTATCTAGCTAACATTAGAGTTAGCTTATTTTCCTTGTTATCATATAATATGTTAAGATCTTAACATATTAT
>JAQQZR010000015.1:1545240-1554209 GCA_030068235.1 Notoglanidium macrostoma
CATTTAAACAAATTATATTTTAGCTACATCTATCTATCTATCTATCTATCTATATATATTAGACAGCTATTTGTTAGCTATGTTTAGCTAATACATTAACTATGTTTTAGCCAAGTGTATTTTAGCAAAGCCATCGTTTAGCTAAGCGTGCTTTAGCTATGTATGTTTAGACAATAAATTCTAGATATGCTTTACCTAGTACGTTTGAGTTAGATTAACCTAAATGACCTTTACGTGATTATGTTTTTTTTTGCTGACTATGATTTACCTAAATTTGTTTTAAATATATTTTCTATTTTAGTTAAGCTAGTATATATTAGATAATCATGTTAATTAAGGTAATAATACAAGTTTTACCAAAGTTCCAAATAAGTATATTATTACATAACCATGCTTATGGTTTCATGTTTTTATGAACATTCTTAGCAAAACTGGTTTATGCTTAGCTACGTACATTTCAGAACGCTACATTTATCTAAGTAGGTTTTAGGTAAACTTTAGCTGAGTCGGTTTAAGCTTTTTCAATTTCTAGATAGATTGTTTTCTAACAATGTTTTACCAAACTACATATTAGCTATATATAAGTACATTTACCCAAGTACGCTTTGTCTAAGAATGTTTTTGTCTTAGTAAAAATCTAATTACATACATATGCTATAAGTAATAAGTTCATTTTGGGTATGTTTTAGCATGTTTTTAACAATATTATTAGCTAAAAAGATTTTTGTTTTTTGTTTTTTAAGTATCTTTTATGTTTTAGGTAAGTATTTTTTTCCGTGTATATTTTATTCAAGTATGTTTTATATGTTGAACTAATACTTTTCAGCTATTTACGTTTTAATTAATAACTGCACTTCTTTTTTTAGCTAAGTACAGTTGTTTTAGATTTTTTTGTTTTAGTTACACTTTAAGTGCATCAAATAAGTATGTTTTAAGTAAGTCTGTTTTGTCAAAGTACATTTTACCTAAATATGTTTAAATATGATTTACTTTCAGCGAATTTCATTGTTGTTGTCTCTGTACATTTTAGCTACATACATTGCGAGTACAGTATGTACAACTTTGTTTTAGCTAAGTACCTGTTAGCCAGATATGCTTTAGCTAAATACAATTTAACTATATATATTTTAGGTATGGTTTCTATTTTAGTTAAGCATTTTTTTTTACCAATTAGTTAAGTATGTTTTACATAACTAGACTTTAGACATGTCTTTGGCTTTTTAGTACATTTTTTTAATACATCACAAAGGTTGTTTTAGGTATGTTTTATGAATATGCTTAGCAAAAAAACCCCAATAATGTTTACTGTTTAGCTAAGCATGGTAGCGCGTTACAGAGCAACTCTTACAGATTACAATACAAAGGCAAGATAAGCTGGGAGATAAAAGACAGAGTGAAGTACAAAGAGAGAAAAGAAGTGAGATAAAAAGGCAGATTAAAATACAAAGTGAATAAAAAAGATGAGCTGCGGTTGATGAGTCTCTCTGAAGTAAACCAAAGGAGTAGAGAGATAAAAGAAGGGAGAGAGGTAAATAATTAAGCTAATCAGTTAATCACGGGATCGATGAGGATTGACACACAGCCAGTAGGAACCTTCAGGGCTGTTGAAGTGAACAATCTGCCAAAAAGGCAAGTGCAGCAGTGTGTGTGGGGGGGTGGAGGCACCTTGCAACAGCTGGTCTCAATTAACTACCCCAGGGGCAGGTCAGTGTGTGTGTATGTGTGTGTGTGTGTGTCTGAGACCGCTGGCGCCAGCAGAGGAGCAACAGGTCAGAGAGGATGAAGATTATAAAAATACTGGCAGGCAATTGGCCTCAGTGCTGAGTGTGTGTGTGTGTGTGTGTGTGTGTGTGTGTGTGTGTGTGTGGGAGGGAGACACTTGCTGAATGAGACAGGGTAAGAGAATGTATACACGTCTGACAGGCTCGCTTTGCTGAATCAGTGCAACATGGCACCCTAAAACAGTCGACTTCCTGTGAAAAGGTCGGCGTGTTCCTGTTTGTTCCCATCTCTTGGGTTCTGATCCACAGAGACGTTTCACCCGTCCTATTTACATTCCACTGCCTGCCTATGAAAATATTAGGATGAACAGAATTTGGTTTACAAAATAGAAAACAGCCGGTTGGTCGACGAAGGAACATTCCTCTAAAGCGGTGACTCTTTGATTCACTTAACAATCGAAAAGAAAAATGGAAATAATTTCTTGATAGATTTTAGTTATAAAACTCTCTAGCAATGTTTTTTTTTTTTTTAAATAAAGTCCACTTTAACATTTTCCATTATCAACAAATGCTCATTTCCTTTAACATTTTAAAACCTACTTGGCTAAAACATATTTAAATGAAATGTACAGCACTTATGGCTAAAACTGGGTAAGAACTCATTGGACAATAACTGTTTCTGAGGCCTAAACACACGCTAAAATGGGATTATGGCCTGATGTAGCTTTCATATATGGATAGTAATCGAGATAATGTCCATGTTACTGCAATAAATACAATTTGTAAATGTACATATTTCTATTTAATGGGTTTAACAAAAACCTGCCATTATTTATCTGTTCACTGTTTATTCAACTTACATGTTTGACTAACTATATTAGCAACTTGGAAATGAGAAGAATTTTTTTAAATCTAGCGCATGCTGAGGTAAAATTTATTTAAAAACTACTTAACTAAAAAGGTGCTCACCTTAAACAACAGACATACAAAGCTAAGTAGTAAAATACATAGTTGTATATTTTTGGAAACTTGGATAAGTTTCTGAGAGACAAAACACCTAGTGACTATAAATGTTTTTATAAATAAAAAGGTAAATACTACAAGGGTGAAATTTAAGTAGCTCAAAATTCGCTAGCTAAAAGCATGCTAACAAATTGTACTTGGTAAAAAAAAAATGTGTAGCTAATGTACTAAGCTAAAGCATGTTTGGGTGAAATGTTCTTATAGCTAAAACTGGACAAAACTCTTAGTGACACCCAGTGAGTATGTCCGACTAGGAAACAAAATTATAAAAAAAAAAATGCTAGTAAATTTCAGATCACTTTTAAAAAGCCTTATATTTACATACTGGGCATTAGATAAAACTTGACACTAAACAATTTAGTTTGGACTTGAAACTAATTGAAAACGTTCTTGTGAGGTTAGTAAAGAATTTGTTGTTATAAAAGCAAAAATCTTCATTTCCTACACATCTCTTGCAGTATATATTAGCGAATTTTTCTAATTCTGATGTTTTTAAGTATATATCTGCTAAGTTTTATTGTGTTTTAGTAGACTTATATAAAATACAGTTTAGAGTCTAGCTATGCTTTAGATACATGGCCAAGTAACTTGTTTAATCTAAGCATGGTTTTATGTGTGTGTTTTTGGTTTTATTATGTGTGTGTGTGTGTGTGTGTGTGTCTTCCCAGAAATAGTTGCAGTCATGAAGTTTATTCAGTTTATTTAAAGTTTATGAAATTCCATTCAGTTCTAACTCAGCTTTCTTTATGGCGTTGCTTTAGCTCCCTCTGCCGGTCATGTTGGGAAGTGTCACAAATATAACAGACTGAGAAATATATATATCTATAATAAAATATAATACCTACAATAAAAATAATTCTGTAATTTTCAGCCAGACGGGCTGGGTAATATGACCATATAATACAATACATTATATTGTATAATATACAGTACAGAGCTGTAGTCAGAGTCAGTGATAAAAATATGTCTCAATACATTTCTTTTATAAGATATCGCATATGAAATGCTCATTAAAAAAAATGATCAAAGGATCAATTCTGATTGGGAAGCATGCTGAGCGTGCTGAATTTTTTAAATTGTAAAACATTTATTGCTTAGAATTTGTTACATTGAATAACATCCAAAAAGTAGAATTAAATATAATTGAATTTAGGTTTACATTCTGTATTATATATTTTTTCTAATTGTTATAATCATTTTTATAAATAGTTTTCTACATCATATATACAAAATTATTTTAATTAGGATATCTTTCATGTGCTATTAAATTAATTATTACTTTTTAAAAATACTGTAGATATTAAATAAAAATATCGTCATTATCCACCACTGTTGTTTTCCCGGCAGTTTGTGAGCAAACCTAAATATCCTGATGCATATCATGTATCACATTGATCAAGTATCGTGATATGATATTTTTGTCATATCGCCCAACCCATGATACAGTATTTAAAAATAGAAGCTAGAAAAGAACTTTGTGTTTTGAGGTGAAACACAAAGCTTTGAAATGAGAAATTTTCACATTTATCCTCTTTTCCTCAACATCTCATGACCAACAAACCTGCACGATTTCTTTACTAGTATTCATGAATGATTTTTTAAATTAGTGTAATAATTAATTATTAAGTATAAGAGTATAAGCAAAAATTCAGCTCTTGTTAATGTACTTTGTAAATATATTCTTCTTCTGCTTCTTCTTATTATTATTATTATTTAGTTTTTGACTCTACACCCAACAGGCTCCTGTGTCACTATACAGATAACATGTTAAGATTAGAGATTTTGACATCACTTCTCCGTCCCTGCAACTAGGAACTACATCCTAGAAAAACGGTTCCAGTATATTACCCTGTACATACTACTCAAGATCAGACCAACCTCTCTTTCCTGACCTTGTAATGCAGTCCTCTTTATAACTGAGGAAAAGGCATTTTACAGTAAGTCCTCAAAATCCACCATAACTGACTGAGTACACCTGAATCACTGAACTTAACCCAAACTGGTTTATCGATACTTGTAAAGATGACTTGATCGTTTCTTCTTGGCTTTTAGATGTGTTCAGGAACCGTCTGGAGGGCGTCTTCGTCATCTCGGTCCACGCTGACGTTCTGCGACATCACATCACATCACATTCAGCTTTGCAGAAACATGCACAGGGCTTGTAAAATGTCTGACAATGTTGAAACAATGTTAAAACTGGGAAATACGGAATGCAATAGGTAACTGCCAAAACAACCAGTAGCCTCTATATACACTATAATAGTCTCTATTTCATTTTAATTATTTCTTTATTTTAATTAATTGTTGATTAGTGATATTATCCGAGGGCCGTAGGCAGAGTCAGAAATTTAAGTCCAAAAGTGATGTCATTATACACACGGGGCATATTCAGAATCAGATATTCCATATTAAGATTATTAAAATCACCTGTGAGTAGTAAATACATCCAATTTTCCAAAAAAAAATAATAAAAAGGCTAATACAATGAAATAAGAATGAGATGAATGCAAGCACTGAAATAAATCTAGTAGAATTCTAGTTTATTGCGCAACAATATGGCTTAAATAATGACTCATTATTCAGCAGCTTATAAAATAGCACTTGATCCAGCGACGCCTGTTATTTTGAATTTTATGTTGTATGTCTATGTTTATATTTATGTTGCCCTGACAGCTTCTTCTGCACACAACTTAATGAAGATTGTGTGTTTTATGGTAAATAAAGTACATTTTAACCATGACATGAAATACTTTAACACAAACCTTGTTTTTGAACGTCCAAATAGTTTTGAATACCATCGTCATTCAATGTATGCATCAAAAAAGGAAATGAACCAGAAGTTTTAATAATAACCTTGTTCAGAAATGAACAAGAAATGTTCATTTCCCATAGAAATTAAATTGATGCTCAAATAAAGGACATCTGGTGGTTGAACAAAAAACCTTTGCATTTTAAAAATCAAGCTTTTTATAATGTATGTGTATAATTGGGCCTTTTTCATGCAACAAATATTTATTTTTTATATGATCCATCTATTTATGTGATTAGACCTGATATTAATAAATGCAGGTTGGAGAAGCGATTAAGGGGTCCAAGCAGGCAATCTATCTATTAAGTCCAGAATTTGCATTTATAAAGTGTAGCCACGTTGCTATCATTATTAGATTTTTGTTATGTGTTTGCTTCTCATTAGCCGTTGAACATGTAATATTAATGAAACATTTGGAATTAGAGGATGTTAATTATTGCTGATTAGCTTGATTCAGTCCGTATCTGATCGATACCTGTAAACTAAGCTCAGAGAGGTCGAGCTCTGGTATGCACGGGGCTTTATTCGGGGCGGGACTGGCCATGGGCTGAACACGAGTGTGACGATATGGTGGAGTGTGACTGCGCTCAGCTTCATCACTCTGGTGAAGAGGGAAGTTTTTCATAAATGCAATTCAAATTGTAAAACGCATGTCTGTCCTAATCTGCATGTCTTTGGACTGTGGGAGGAAACCGGAGCACCCGGAGGAAACCCACGCATGCACGGGGAGAACATGCAAACTCTACAAACTACAAATACTCGCCCATGTATATTAAATATCAACCTAAAATATAATTATGCAATATTAAACTCCTAATAACATAAAATAATAAAAGCCTCACAGCATTGTGGGTAAATGTGTAATGAACCTGGTTACCTTTAAGGACTGCAGAAAAACCAGGAACTAGTAGTACACCATGGTTTAACATGGTGAATTTTCATAATGGGTTTGCTGTGTGTTAGCTATTATAGCCTCATTGCTTTAATTAAAGAAGCAACGTTAGACACAAAACGTCTTGGCTGATCAGCAAAACAATCGGGGTAAAAGGGACTTTCTGAAGCTTTAAAAGTTCACCAAGTTATTTTGAAAAGATTTTCACGTAACTGACACATTTTTGTGACAACATCATATTGTAAATTATATATATAATTTTTCATGATACAAAACAATGAAAAAGCCTTCAGAGGCGGAGTCTATCCTTCTCCTATAGTCAGTGCTGTGAATCATGGGTAAACAGGAAGCCATTTGGGATTTAAAGTGGAGGATTTTACCTGGATCAGGGGCATGAAATCTAAACACTTGCTAAATATCAGGAACAATACAACAGAAAAAAAAATTGTTCCTACGCTGCTAGTGAAAATCACTTTGCCTTACTTTGTTGTAGAAAAGGCACTACATTGGGAGACATTAATCAGGAGAAACTTAAGCTCCACCCACATGCCCTAACTAATTTGCGACACAGAAAAACCCTAAAATATAACTTCGTTATTGTGCTGTCATTATATATATAAGAAATGTAAAATCAAGCTAAATCAGCAACAATAAAACATTACTGTGAGGAAATCACTACAAGCAAAAAGCAGAATTATTAAAATATTATGATATTTTCTCTTAAAAGTTTCTAAAATGAAGATTATAAAAGAGAGAGAAAGTTTGGACGTCGCTATACTACTGAAGATCACTTTGCTGCACTTTGTGGTATATAAATTGATACAGTTAATCTGCACTAGCTTTTGCAAGCTATATTGCAAGCTCCGCCCACATGCACCTGTTGGTTACACCTGTGCCATGCTTCACAATCACAGTAACAAACAGCACTAAATATTTAATATAGTCATTGTAGTTGGCTATAGTTCTTATAGTTAATAATGTGGTTAATTATTGTGCTAATGTAATTCTTTTTTTTTTCTTCTCATTTCTGTGGCCATTTTTGATGCATGTGTGCTAAGCAACAGATCATTTTGTATCATAAAGATGATTATGTGTTGATCCAATAACAAGATTGATGATGATTTAACAGATTAGTGACAGTTTAATAATCGCGTGTCCTCTGAGCTCTGTGGGCTTTTGACCATTGTTAGATGTGTGTTTATAAACAGTGAACTCTGCGAAATAATGAATTATATAAAATAAAAGGTAAACGGTGCAATAGTGAACTCACCACGGGCCTGTCTCGGTGTGTGTTCACTGCCTCGATGTTCAGGAAAACAGACTCGACTTTACAACCTGAGGATGGAGAGAGAGAGAGAGAGAGAGAGAGAGAGGGAGCAGAGCTATGACCTGCTTTATGCAGTACCAGTTTAGCATCACCTATGCATAAATCACCATAGAGTCACGACTCTTACTGCTAGCTACAACAGAAACTCTGAGAGCCATTAAATCATACGTCCATGCTAATAACTTTTACCTCTAACATTTGCTAATCTGAGTTAAACTGTGACAATTTCTGTGAGAAATTTTAAGTCGTATTCCTAAGTAATACTTAGCCTAATTATTACTGCTGAAGGCAGCTATCATAAGCTAACGTGAACGGCTATTTTCAGTAAACCCTTCAGCCGCTTAGAGCTTCATAAACACCTAAATTTGACAGAGTGAGCTAGATATTTAGCTGTTTATTCTTCTATCAAGCCATCAGTGTAACACTAGCCAGCTAAGTACATTCAGTACATTTTTTATACTGGTATTAGCTAGCTAGAAAGATTTTTTGTTTAAGTCGAGCTAATGTACTCCAGTTTTAAATAGCTTATAGCTAGCGGTTTAGCATTGAAGTTTAATCTGCATATGTATTACTGCTGTCAGACTTTGTAGATATGTTAAGTGACACATTGTTATCTATAAACATGGACCAAATAACATCCAGATCTAACACCATGTGTCGTAGCCGCATCTCCAGATTTTTTTCCCCCTCAAGTTTGAAGTTTGCAATGTTAGAAGAGATTCCATTAGCTTTGCTCAACATTAGTGTCAAAGCGCCTGTACAAAAATAGACACTCAAACCCTAAATATGTCTTGGATCCTCCTATACAGCCAAACCTCTCATTTCTACACAAGTAAATAAAAGTAAATAAATGAAACAGTGAGACTTACCATAAGCCACCGGTGTCAGCTTCAGTACTGTATGCAAAGGACATTTTAAATACGGCAGCTCGTCTAAACAAGAGAAGAAAAATTATAAACCATGAACAAGAACCGTACGGAATCATTTCTTGTTTTCCTCGGCTCAAGTTCTCAAGCACTATCCATTTCCCATCCATTATATTCTACAATGGAACATAAACCATTTTAGGAAAATGTTCGTAATGCTAGATTACATTTACATGTACATCATTTGGCAGACACCCTTATCCAGAGCGACTTACATACATCTTATTTTATACAAGTGAGCAGTGAAGGTTAAGGGTCTTGCTCAAGGGCC
>JAQQZR010000015.1:1560804-1573389 GCA_030068235.1 Notoglanidium macrostoma
GAGCTACCACAGACCCCGCTGAGCTACCACAGACCCCGCTGAGCTACCACAGACCCCGCTGAGCTACCACAGACCCCGCTGAGCTACCACAGACCCCACTGAGCTACCACAGACCCCACTGAGCTACCACAGTCCCCACTGAGCTACCACAGTCCCCACTGAGCTATCACAGATTACAAATTGATTTTATGAATTGTAATGATTTGTAAAATCAATTATTTGTGTTTTACCCAAATTGCACTGTGAGCATGTCAGTTTTCATGCTTGTGTAATGAGATTTGGTGTAAGGTTACCAAGTTCCTTATCACAGCAATATTGAATTTATGATTCTGATTGGTCAAAAGGTGTTGATTAATTGTCTATACCAGCAGCACAGCTACAAATTACATGTTTAGGTTAATGTGCTCATCCTAATATGTTATTGTTTCTATAGCAACAGCTTACAAAGGGACTGGTGATATGGGGAAGTTTTCTGTTATTTTAATATTTATGGAAGGAGTCTCCAGTATCAACGCAGTCAGAGGTATTGTTTCCTGACATCTTCAGGAACTGTTTTATTCATTTCATATAGTCATCCATTTTGTATTACAATTTAGCCAATCAAATAAAAAGCTAGTAATGCTAACCAGACACTGTGTAAGTCAAGGTCTCCTAATTGTCATCGTTAAGAATGTGACCCCTTTCAAATGCTTAGCTACTCCCAATGTGTCATTTAGTCCATATATGGGAATGAGAGCAGCTAGGAGTGGGCGTGGCTTTAAGAAACAAATGGGCGTGTTTATGACTCCATAAAGAACTCTTCAAGTAAGAAGAAAGAAATTGTTTTCACAGAATGTGGTTAGCCAGTTAGCTATCATTAGATAACCAGACAGGATTTATGTAACCTTCACTGCTAATCAGCTAGCTACAACAGAATTTATGAGTTTTTTTAAGCCATACATGGATGATAATTATCATCACTGGTAATATGAGCTAAACATCAACATCATTACAATCATCGCCGCTAGTGCTAGTGCTAGGTATATGGCTGATATAAGCTAACATGAAAGGATATTTCCAGAAAAGTGCAATCATAATACTCTATTTTACAGAATGATATAAGGAAACAACCAGACTAGCTAACTACACAGACATTTGTATTTAGCTACTTAAATGACAACCGATATCTTGGTGATATTAGCTAGCTAGCAATTTATGTTTAGCTAACATACTCAATGACAGACGATTACTGCAATGCAAACTAGCTTTTTTAATAGCAAGTTATCACAACAAACATGTTTATTAAGGTTTACAGACAGTCTTTACATGTTAAAACAAATGTTAATTAGCGTCCGTCTCTCAAACATTAGTACATTAAACAAATCCGAACTCTTCCATGGTTTATGTTTGTAGTCGTTTTTTTCTTTGACCTAGTTTTTGTTCTTTGACCATTTCTGACCGAGTTTGCCACCATTTTGGTCATTGTTTGCCAGTAATGGCCTGCTGTGGATTTTGACCCAGATATTTTGAAAAGCCTTAAAAATAATAAAAATCCAGCCCATTAAATATGTCATACGGACTCCCAGGAGCTTTCAAGCATTATATTCACCTGCACTTTTGTCCAGGAAATAAGCAAGCAGACAGCGCATGACGGCCTGGTGACAGACAACCAGAACGTTCTCCTGCCGCTCCAGCTCCATGATCACGGGCTCCAGTCTGTGAACCAAATCCTCATACGACTAGCACGAGGAGGACGAGAGATGGGAAATAAAACATTCATTTTTTTTTTTATCAGTTTTTAGGTTTTAAGCCATCCGGAGTATTGATGAATATCTTAAGTAATATCTTAAGTATCTTAAAGTAATAGTAGTAATAGAATAGTAATAGCACTATACTGTATGTATGTGCAAAGCTGTCTTTTCATTTACATTATACTTCTGGCACATTGATAACAAAAAAAAGACATTTTTTTAAAAGCAAGCTAAGTAAACAATTACAGTTACGGATCAAGACATAACGATGCCCCGCTCATGACACGAAAAGAAAAGAAAATATATTCAAATGTGGCCACGACATCACTAAAATGAGAGAACGAATTATTAAAATATGGCCACGATTTAACTAAAACGAGGGAACAAATAAATATCAAGAGAATGAATTAGTAAAACATGGCTGTGACTAAATGATTAGATTACTATGGAGTCCCACTCATGATACAAAAAGAAATGTATATTACTTTTCTTATCATGAGCGGGACTCCATAGTAAGCTAATCAATTTGTAGCATTTAGTTGGAATTGTTAAAACCTTTAACTAGCTAAATTTTAAAGTTTGTTTTATGTTTTTTAAGTGCTAACATAGCAATTTATGGTTATGCTTCTTGGTTTGCTAGCTAGCTAATGTGAGCTTATATCCACAAGGATGTATAAGCTAATCTTTCAGTACTGTTTAGTTATAATGTTAAAACCTTTACTAGCTAAATGCTGTTATTGTTTAAACAAGGTAATAATAGTATATGGTTATGCTCCTTGGTTTTCTAATTACGTAATGTTAGCTGACAGTTACTGATCAAAGCCATAAGCGTGCGTAAGCTGTCTTTCAGTAGTGTCTAGTTATACAGCTAATTAGCCTAGCGTATAAAATCCTTAGCTTTGCTGTTATGTGTTTTACGGTTATGCTCAGTTTGGTCTGCTAGCTATCTAATCTTACTTTAGTGAACTTCATTTAGATAAATATGCTATTAATGATATTAGCTGTGGTAATATAATATAGCTATTGTGTACCAATAATATACTGTTCCTCATAGTGTGAGCATTATGCTCGTTTTAATTAGCTAGCTAGCTAATGTTAGCTTGGAGCTGTCGATCAAATTCAGTTACTACCTATGCTATTAGTGATATTAGCCATGTTACTGTAGTAACTATGTCATAATTTGGGAGCAAATGTTATAGTATACGTTCTTTCACTGCATTGAAATACTTGAAAAGATATATTTAAATATAAAATTGGAAGTATGTTATTACCTCGCCCTTTGGGTAACGGTAGCGATATTTGTCTTGGTCTCTCAGTGCAAACTCTTCAGGAAAATGGTCCTGAATCTCTTCATAAGTCATCTCCTCACACACACCCTAAACACACACACACCCCGAGTCATGAAACTAGCATGCAATTTCCTAAAATTTCAGATATTTAGTGAATTATTGGCAGCAACACTGAGACACTGGTGGACTCGGGGCACAGGTGGCCTGTCGTCGAAAAAACACTGTAGGTTCCCCTACACGTTAGGCAACATCACATGAATGCCCTTATGGCTTCTGTTCCGGTGGACAAAATGAGATGCGGTGCTCTATAGACGAGAAAAATATGAAAAGGTGCCCTTCCAGTTGAAAACACACGATGTAGTGCCCTGTAAGTGAGTACAATTTGACTAGGTGCTCCTGTGTGCAAGAAAATATGCCCTCTATAGTAGAAAAACACATTTACAGCCGTCCAGTGCAGTCAAAGCGTACTGCTAGTCTGCATGTCACTTATTTCACTGTGTTTTTGAATGTCGTCTCTGTCGGTACTCACTGCATCGATCTCATTGAGAGCTTTCCACTGTTCATACGGCACCCCAACTCCCTCGGCAGTCTGGATCGTCCTCTTCATGTGACTCGTCCAGATCTTCAGTTCCAGGATACGCTGACTCTTGATGTACTTACCCAGAGCCGCCGCAAACTGAGAGAGAAAACAACCGCTCTGTTTACACACTTAACCTTAACATAGCACCTTTAAAATGCATAGCGTAGAGGATCCCTCGGTCTAAATGTTATCGTTTCCATAGCAACAACTCATTCGCTTGACTTGTAACACGGATCCTGACATAATATAAGCTTCATAATAAACAGACGTGTTGTTGTGCTGGTGACGTTTTTTGTAATGGGACAGTTTTCTGGAATGAGTCTGCAGTGTCTGTGTTTAGTGAGAGTCAGAAATAAAGCTGTAACATTACATTTTCTGGCATCGTCAGGCCAGAGGAGTTACACTGTGTGGTTTGTGAGTAACGCAGAAAGCAGTCACAGCTGCTAGGACGTAAGTGAGAGCAAGAACAAAATTGTTTTGTGGACGTCGCACAGCAATAAATGTACCTCTAAACAGAAAATATGACATTTTGTCCTTTAATACATAAAAAATTGCACTTCAGATAAATATTCATCTTTAGGCTGGTAACAGAGGCCACGCGTCATCACACCATTTCCCAATAACAGTGACGTTTTACTCCTTACGTAGGTATATAATGGTATCATGAATATAATAAGTATAAACCTTTTTTCCACGTGTTGAAAGACCCGGATCCCCACCGATGCGGCCGAGCAAGTTGAGCTCGCTCTCTCCGTGCCTGCACAGGTAGATGGTGCGCGGCGTGACGTGAATATTCATCAGGTAATAAACGATTCGGCTCTGGATGTGATCCTGTACACGATTCACCAAATACCTGCTGCCCACGTTAAAGATCTTTATATAGGTCAGGTTTCTGTGTGTGAGAGAGAGACAGAGAATTCATTTTCAGGTGTGTTTTTTTTACCAACACAACTGGATTGTTTTTTATACAGATGAGAAAAACTATACATTACATTTTTATAGCAGTGCATAAAATAAACAACCTGATAAGATGCCATGACAGTTATCACAGTGGTCATGAAGTGTGAATAAAATGTGCATTTACATTTACAATAAGAGTGAAAGTGTTGTCACATTACAGTCATATCATGTCACATGTACATCATGTGACTACACTTTCACTCCTATTAAGCAAAAGGTTAAATCTTAAAAAAAATTCCGGTCAGATTTGTAACTGAGAAGATGAACAGCTTTAAATGTCTGATCTCTAAATAGTTATCTAAATTATTATGACATCAGGTGAATATAAAAATGTACTGAATGTATATATAAATCAGGATATCCCATAAAGATGCCTTATACGTAAAAATACTTAAAAAAAAATAACTGAAATAAACCGAATTACTTTTTTATACAATTCAATGTCAAATATAATGTGATATTTTTCAATTTTGCTACTTAATTCAATATTGATCAGATTAAAGGATCCAGCAGTGCTTCAGTCGTGAAGCCGTGTCTCCTATCAAACACACAAATAGCACTCATGATTGAACGATTGAACTCTTCTGCGTTATCTCACCTGTCTTTGTCGTCGTCCAGAGGGATGTATGTGACCTTATAGCATTCGATTCTCTTCAGAAAGTCTTTCACGGCTTCCTCTTTATCGCAGCCGATGTAGTCAGGGCTGGTGAGCTTCACTTGCTGCAGGGAAGCAGAAATGCATGACATGACATATACAAATGAAAATAAATCATATTTTTACACTGGTTTTTTTTTATTTATTTAAATGCTTTTGACTACATCATAATTACAATGTGACGAACAACAAAGAAGATCTGCTAATTGTTATCTACTTCTACAGGATATCTGGCATAAAATGTAGAAAAATAGGATAAAATGCTGCTGAACAAAACAATAACGTTGAGCTGCAGGTGGGTGTGGCTTAATATGTTAATGAGAAAAATATTTCTTTTTTTCCCCCAAGAACTTATTATTTGTGTATTAGCAGTTTTAATATTTAATTTATGATTTTGATACATAATTTGTGCAGCGTCTATTTTTGCCATGATTGAACACCATAATTTACACAATATCTTTGATATGATTTTTTCTATTAAAATTTTTGTGTATATGCAATTGTAAAAACTGACATGAAAAAATGATAAAAACATATCCATATTTTTTATTTTTTTTTGCAGAACACGATGAGCACGTTGAAAATTTTCATTTCATATTGCAGAGAGTTTCGTCTTTTTCTCCACTGAATTTCCGTACCTTGATATTTTCTGCGATGATATCAGGGTCATCACACACAGACTCCACGAAAAACACCTAAAAAAGAAACAACACTTTGTTTAAAATAATAATGAAATAGATTTAAATGGTTTCATTTGTGTGTAAAGGGAATCAGAATCAGTTTTAAATGAGAACATTTAGTGATGTGTTAAAGCAAGTCTACATAAATCGTTTATATATAACTTAACCGTTCAGATCGGGACAGATCAGTTCATGTTTTGCGATTTTGATGGGTTGTTCTTTAATAAATAAGCAATTGTAATTATTGATAAATTACTGTTGTGTAAGAGGAATAAAGCCCGGTATGCTGTTATTGGAAAATAATCACCATCGAGCTACAAACAGTAACTCGACTTCATCAGTGAACTAGCTCTAATGTGCATGTAAATCTTTTGAAGCAGAATCGATCATGTTCTGTATTTTTAACGACCTTGTAGCCGTTCTCTTTGGCGAATGACAGGATGACCTCCCTCCTCTCACGTGTTGTGTTTGTGGCATCAAACACCTGCAGGCAAAAAGGGTGCCATTTAAAGTCAACTGCACCAGATAAAGCATGCTAAACTGGAGGCTATACACGTTCTTTATTAGCATCATAGCTCCTGGGCAAAAGTAAAGAAGCACACTTCATACACCAAGCCTGTGCTGGTTGTTGGATTTTATTAGTAGAAAGAAGTAAAGTAAAAATAACCAAACAAAAAAACAAAAGTAAATGTCATTTTTTGGTTGAACGGGTCTGGTTGTTTGTGCGCTCACCGCCACTTGGCCCTGCTCCAGACTGAAGTACGCAGCTACGTCTTTTAGGGCAGCAAGAGCACAAGCTCTGAACACAAAAACACACACAAACAGTGACAACAACCTGTTACATTCCGTACAGTGCAAAAAAAGACATTTTAGCCAGTGAAAATATCTTGAACGTAGTAATAAAAGCTAGGATTACAAAATTAACACTGTTCCAGACAATAATTCATATACAATTCAGCAGGGTCACTATTCGTGACCAGGGGTCCGAGGCCCTGTTCACACCTGGCATTGACATGTGTCCTGGGTGATCAGGTCACAAGTGGGCAGCTCTAAGTACATCAGTTCACACCTGGCATTAGAATGCGACTCCACATGCGTCTCGAGCGACCACTTGTGATCGGATCTCTATGTACAAATAAACAAGGACATCATTTATATGTTGTTTTTAACTGGCAGGAGACACCAGTGCACTTCCTGTGGGAAGGGGCAAACTCTGTCTCCCCTATCAATCGCAGCAGCACTAGCCAATCATGGTCATCTGTGAGCTCAAGTATGAGTAAGACGGCGGATAGCGCTTTCCTCTGAGTGCGTCGAGCTGCACTGTGAATCTGCATGAGCAGCAGTTCAAAAAGTTGCAGTTGGCAGGTTAGAAGCTGTCGTCTGATTGGGCACAGCTGGCCGGTGGGCGGGAATTGACCAGGATTGAAGTAGGACGGAAATGGGAGACAAAATTCAACAGTCATTCCATAAACAGTGAGAAGTGTGGATCTCTTACTTTCGAATCTTCATGGCCTCGTCATTGTCTGGACGAAAAAACTCAAAGCTCTTGTAGGTTTGAACGGCTTCCCTGCGGTACTGTCCAACATTAAACACTGTTAGAGAAAAGGAAAAAATCTAAACACAGCGCTGATAAAAGTCATTAGTCTCGTAGATAGAGTGATAGTTATTTCATTATGCAGATTTTGGAAATGAAAATACAAATAAAGGTTATTAACAGGAGTACTGGATTTGTTGGGATTCTGTTTTACCATTTTTTTTTTATTATAGTTTAATATTTGTAGTTTAAATCTGCCTTAGTGGTGAAATGACAGTAATGCTATACAGTACAAACTCTTTTTATCATTTACCTTTGGTGGGAACGCCGATCCAGTTGAGATAGCGTGTTAGCTTTTTGGAGATGTAGGTTTTTCCTCTGGCAGGCAGACCCACCATCACGATCATAGTGGGTGAGTTTGTGAACTGCGGCACAGACGCTGGAACGCAACAAAAACCTTTTTTTTTTTTTTTTTTTTAAATATCGGTATATTGATAATATAATATTGGTATTAGAACAAAGGAAATTTATGTTATTCAGGATTCCTAAATTAAGAATTATCCACTAGTGGCAAATTCTACACACATTTCACTCCCGACTACATTTACATTCTAATACCACAGCATTGATGAATCCTCTAATCTAATGGATCAGAAAGTGTTGAATGAATTTCTATAACAGCAGCTCCGGCAGCAATGTTCTGTAGTAACAGGGACTTGTATAGTGGACTCTCGAGCCCTGTAGTCCAAGACCAGAACCAGCCAAGATTGAATCGAGTCTGAGTCTTAAAACTCTACTGCATGAATTATTACCTATACATTAAAATGTTTTAATATATTTTTATTACCTAATATGGCTTAAATAAGGGAAAAGTTGCATTTTTACATAGGTGGGAAATTGCTGCCTTATGACAGCCATGGGCAATGGTGGAAAATGCTGTGAAATCAAATTTTTTCTTTAAAATCTAACTTTTAAAAAATACATGCATCTAAAGATGAAAACAGCATGTGTAAGATGACTGTATAATAAAAATAACACAAAATACAGCTTCCAATGACTATATTATCTAGACCATATTTCACAGTTTATTTGCAAGCCGGCAAACATTTACAGTGTCTTATAACAGTGTGTCTGAAATTACAAACAAGTATAAAAAATTTTTTTTTTCTTTAAATATTATTCAAAGTAGTAAAAATATTTTGAAGTTTAATATTCCTAGTTTTATGCCAGCTCATTACATCTCAATCAGTTGAATGGACAGACTTCAATTACATGTTTGTGTGTTGTTGCCATATGGCAATTATTACCATTTTTACCATTACCATTTAATTTGACCATCTTACAAAAAACTCATTACATCAAAACTTCATAGAAATTAAATATTTACTTACCCTAGGTAGTGTTAAATTTTTTTTTTGAAGAACGTTTGTCTAAATACTGAACAATACTTCAATAATGACAGCCATGAAGTGATGAGCTTCATGGCACCAAGTGTCAGGAAAAGTCTACCTGCAGTCTTGCAGCCTACATGACACACCTACTTCAGTTCACACACCCCCAAACCCGAACCCTAACCCTAATCAATGACACTGTGTGTCAACAGCCAGAAGTCCCTAAACCAAAGCCTAAACTCAAACACCAACCCTAACCTTGTAATATGGGGTCTAACATGGCTGGCGTAGTGTGCAACATGGCGGCTCCGTTAAGTGGGCGTGTTACGTAGCAGACGTGTCTTGTAATGACTGTGTATCTGTAGTTAGACCCGCTTGCAAGCATTTCCTGAAAAAGGAAGAGCCACCAGCATTTCCTGGTCATGTGACCTGATAATTACGTTTTATGTCAATATAAAGGCCCCCCTTTTAACAAATAAAAAAGTCGAGTCCAAATAAGTGTAATCCATCATTCAATCCTTCCTGTAATCCATCAAATTCTTTTTGAGGCCAAGACTTTACCTTTTAGCTAGTTGTTCTTATTTGAGCACTGCGCCAATAATTAGGCTGTTTTCTAGAAAAGGGGTTTAGTTCTTGTCAAACTTTGTGTAGGTGAAAAGAAAAGACAACACAAACATTATTTTACAGACACTCAGTGGAGACCAACGTACAAGACTGAGACAAGTCCAAGTACAAATGGCAATGATTGTGAGACTGTAACGAGTGCAGGGTTTGTTTGGATGGACACATGCGCAGGTTAGGAGCAGGCATAAGAGTCAGCAGGCATAAGAGTCATCCAAACAACAGAAACAAGGTCGGGCGATCGGCAAACAGAGCAACGTAGGGAAGGCAAAAAGACAATATCCAAACAGAGGGCAAAAAAACAGAATAGCGAACACAGAATACAAAGGCTTGGCAGTAACAGACACAGAGGCTAGACGGATGCTTCACAAAGTTTCTGTGACAATGAGAGTCCTTTAAATTCGTGTGCCGACGCGCAAGCATGAATTGGATGCACCTGCATCCAATCAATTGACAGTCACGTGATACAGGGCCCGGGAGTGTGTGTCGTCCATCTTGGCTGGGAGCACACTGGGAAATGTAGTCCACAATAGTAGTTTGTGGCATATTGCGCAAGTGTGTTGCTGCGTGTGACTGGCAGATATAGCTGGGAGCACGCCGTGCACGGCCGAGATCACAAAGCGCGCTGTGCGTGCTGCGAGGGACAGATCATGACAGAGACAAGTCCAAGTCAATAAAGAAAATGTCTTGAGTCTGGACTCAAGCTTCAAAGCCCTAAAGTTCCCATAATCTACAGCTAATAACAAGTTGATTTTAAAACTGCGTTTTTTAAATAAAGAAAAACGTATAATCAATGATATGGTGAAGTAGGGAAACGTTTAGTTTAAGTGGAAGGAGTCTCCAGTGTCAGCTGTAAATGCAGCATTCTTCAAGTAGCTCTGTGTTTATAATGTGAGAGTGTGTGTGTATGTGTGTGAAAAAGGACCATGAACTTGTATCGCCCTGAGGTTAACGGCCCCGAGGTCACTGTGAGAAGTACATTGTGTATCTATTCTCTGATTAGCAACAAACTCTATACTCACGGCTGCACCATTCTATATATTAGCGAACTCTACCATGATAAACACACACACAACATACACACAAAAGGACCTGCCTTTTAAGTTAGCAAACAGTTGCTAAATTGAGAGATTTCCTACTTCAAAGAGAGGGAGAGAACATGTGCGAGAATTTTAGAGAACGGCTCCGATGTCACTTACAGCCTCGTCTTCGGCTCAGTTTACTGTTCATCCACGGCACCCAGATCTTCTCCAGGGGGTTCTGAGTAAGTTCACTTTGCAGGTGAGCCATTGCAGTGTGTGCCTGTCTTTGTTACAAAGAAGTGCAGGTATCTATCTAGCTGTGTGTGTATGTGTGTGCGCAGGGGCCTGTCCTATAAGGCTAAAGTCTGAGGATTGGCCGATAAATGTGGTTACCTTACTGCGCCGGTTACCTTACTGCGTGCATTAGTAGCGCATCCACTACCAATCACTAATAATCACTGGTGCCAACAAACAAACGCTGATCAACATTGTTTCCCATCATCCAATCACTGATCACCATCTTATAGATGTTTTAAATGACACAAAGAGTGATGTCTGTACATTTAAAGCTACACTATGTAGGATTAAGGGGGAATTTATTAGCAGAAGTGGAATATAGAACTCATAAGTATGTTTTCATGAGTGTGCAACTTCTTGTAATTACAAACCAATGTGTTTTTGTAAGCTTAAAAAGAGCCATTTATATCTATATAAGGCGCGGGTCCTCGTCTAATGCGGACTTTCTACATTAGTTCAGAATGGACAAACCTCTAGAGGGCGCCTTCCGCGTTTCGGGTTTCTACAAGCGGCAGTGTGAAGACAGAAGAAATGAAATGAATCAGTGTTTGTTGGATAATGTGTTTGAGGACCGTAACTTTGTAAATATGGAGGATTATACTTATTATTTAACACAAGATACAGTACGGGAGCATGAATCCTCTTCAAAGAAGTAAAAGCATGAAGCAAAATGAGGCGAAATCTCCAAACAAATCTCCATCCATAAGAGCGTTTTCTTTCAATATCAGAAATGATCTATATGTATACTAACACACATGAAAAATGCAAATCACATGCCCATTCACATACACTGGGCGTGTGCGTGCCGGTATAAACAGGAAGCAGATTGTCTACTCTGCAGATTGTCTACTCTTGGTTGCCTAGTTACAGATTGCTTGAATAATAGCTTGCCTCCTGCACATGTAGGCAGTTGCATCCTTATAAAATGCAGACGTTAACAGCACAACAACTGCTAGCAAAGACAACAAGCTCAGCAACGCTTGTAATTCATTATTCATGCTGCATGCACTACTGGTAGTTGAGCCTCATGCTGCTTGTTTTCTTCCAGAAAAGGGTCACATGATTGGAGTGTGATGAATCAGGGAAGGATATGTTGTGACTGATAAGACCCAATCAGGACACGAACATAGGTGTCTACCTCATCGTTTCCAAAAGTCTACGTTTCTGGCCGTCCACACTAAAGCGTTTACAAAATTAAACTGGGCCAGCTAGTTTTCATTTTCGTGACTTTGAAGCTCTGGAGTAAAATGGATAAATGTATAAAATGGATAATGCATAAATGTAGCCAAAGTGAAGCATTTGAAAACTAAAAGATGTTTATGTGGACATAGCTTCTATGTGCCGCCATCTTGGATCAATTCCAAGATTCCAAGATGGATCAATTCCAGTGTCTGATTCAATCAGAAATGAAGTTTACATGAGTGGGATTATAGGTAATTTAATCAAAGCAGGAGATAAGCCAGTGCTCAGTGTTCCAGGGGGATTTGTGATTGTGTTGGACATGTACACTCTACTCCTCTACATGTCCTTTATTCAACTCCTCCCCTTCAGAAACCTGTATACCAGAACTACCAGACATATGCCATCAACCTCATTAATAGCTGACCGATATCTCTTCGCCACAGCTCCTCGTCTTTCTCCAGATAGCTATTACACCCTGCTTCACATCTACAAATACCGTACAGTCCAAATACTCATACACCACAAGCTCATTTCTATATGTGATGCACAATATTGTTTGTACTACCACACCAGGACCAAACTGCTTGTGTCTGTTAACAGACCTGGCCAATAAATCTGATTCTGATGTCCTTCTGGACAGTGAA
>JAQQZR010000015.1:1581610-1606610 GCA_030068235.1 Notoglanidium macrostoma
TTCTTTACTACGGACGGACGGACGTATTTGTTTAAAATTTGTATCTTAACATTGAAGCGCCGATCAACATTTCGTTTGTTTTTAAAAGTTAAAGTATAAATAAAGTCCTGAATAGAACCAGGAGAGAAAACCAAAATGAAAAGGCCATAGTTTTAGTTATAACTACTCATCGAGCATTAACGCATTTTAAAAACTACAGATATAAAGTGTCCTTCTTTGACTGAACGCTATCATGACCATCAATTAAAAGGGCAATTTCATGTCTCAGTTCTTTTCAATACAAAAACAAAACAAAGCCTCGGTTTCCTGCAACATCCTGAAGACGTTCCTGTGTCTGAAAACTTAAAAGGTAGAAAGC
This sequence comes from Notoglanidium macrostoma, assembly GCA_030068235.1. Classification (NCBI taxonomy): domain Eukaryota; kingdom Metazoa; phylum Chordata; class Actinopteri; order Siluriformes; family Auchenoglanididae; genus Notoglanidium; species Notoglanidium macrostoma. Next base: position 1,581,969 of record JAQQZR010000015.1, read on the forward strand.
CGACACTGGAGACTCCTTCCAATATATAGCGCTTATTTTTTTAACTTTTATAACTCCGTTTATTACGAGTCTTACATTATGTATTGCGTTCACCGCACAAGTCCCTGTGAATGAGCGGTTACTGTATAAATAATGCATTCGAGCTGCATTAATACAAGCCTGCGATTCATAGAATTGGAAATTCATTCGGCACCTCCTGACCAATCAGACTGAAGAATTCAGCAGCGCTGTGGCAGAGGAAATTAGTCCTGTATAAACCCATAGGAAGCCCATTATAACAGTCCTGTAGGGTTTTTACAAGTATATCCACCACGTTGTTCAAACTCCCCAAGATACACCACGCCTTCATATTTAGCCCAAAAAAAAAAAAAAAAAGGAACACTTGAAGATAGTTATGAAATGAATCAGACTTTTGCTGTAAAGTGTAAACGCTGCCTAAAACTACAGCCCTGAGTGAAAGCTGATCACTTGATTGCGTTGGATGTTGACTGGATTCTGATTAATCTTACCGCTTCTTCGCGATCTCATTCTGCCTTTTCACTTTCTCCTCTTCGAACTCGCGGATGTTCCTCACTCCGATCTCCTTACAGAACTCGACGAACACTTCGTCCTCCACCTGAGGGGAAAAAAAAAAAAAAGAACAAAAAGAAATGCGAATAAAGACCTCAACCTTCTCAATTTGTCCTTTGTTTCATTCGAACACAAAAACATTTTCCTCGTACCAGGTTCATGCGGTCTTTGAGCTCCTTCATGTCTCGCTCACGCGACTGGATGATCCTCTTGATGTCGTTGATGCGCGGTCCAAAGTTGGCCAGCTCGCTCTCCAGCTTGGATTTTTCCTAAAAACCAATTTTTTTTCAATGCGGCTGCGTCTTAAACGTAACACTTGAGGTTATTCTGGGGGACGTTCAGACATTTAAAGTGTTCACCTGCATGTTTAAGGACAGATGGCGGGTTTTGGTCTGCTCGAGGTCACTCTGAGAGTACTTCAGCCTCATCTGCAGCCCGTGAGCCTGAGACTGCACCTGACGAAGCTCCGCCTCCTTTCTTTTCGCCTTCATTTGCTCCTACAAAGGACAGAAGACACCGTTCAGCCACCACGTGATTACGCACCGCGTTCCGGCCTCACACAGAATCCGGTTGGACGCCAAGGTTTTCACCTTCAGCTCATCAGTGAGTTTTTCTTTCCTGTCCTTCAGCTTGTCCACGGCTTTCTCGTCCCAGCGCCGAGCCTTGGCCTTCAGGTCGCTGGCACCTCCGGAGATCACACCAGACTTCTGGAACAGAGTTCCGTCTAGAGCCACGGTCTGTGAAGCGGAAACGCAAAATAGGTCAGCGTTATTCACACACGCACGCGTGCACACACCCACACACACACGACCAGTCCTACGCCTATTCAATAAAACTAGCAATACAAATTGCAAATCACAGGTTTACATTAATACGCTTGTTTTATTATGTTCCTGTTTCTATAGCAACCCTAGTAGACCCCTCAAGTGCAGAAACATCCCCATGCCAACTGAGACTGTGTTCAAATGAAGACATAGCTCCTCACTAAGCACTTAAAAATGACGACTGATTATTACAAAAAAAGGAAAAAATACAAAAACACATGTTCATATTTGTATGACTTGTTCCTGTAACGCCTCTCCTCCTCCTACTAGGTAACTAGAGGATGTGTTCTGGATAGAGAAAGCATTTCTGTGAATACCTACGGATAAAAAAAAACCCCTAAAAACCAGTTTTGCTACATGCGACGTAAACGCAGTTTAGCAGCTCATTCACGGAGACGTGGATGACAGACGCGCCACGTAAAAAGGTTTAAAAACGTGTCTAGTTGATGTGGAGAAGTGTTCTGTGAGGAAACGTTCCTTTAACATTTTTGGAAGGGGTCTCCAGTTTCAGCGCTGTGACAAGCTGTTTCTTTTCTTTTCTTTTATTATTAACTTCAACAGGGAGACTAATGCTGGTGAAGGGACGACGATGTTTGTAGCTGCTATTAAATTTCAGGGACAGGAAGTAAAGGAAGAAACTTGATTCGTGGACGTTCCATGACGCTTACAGGTAAATCTAAAGGGATGAAAAGAAATACGACGACGCAGACATTAAATAGAAAGATTTGGTGCGTGAGAGGATTTTAACTGAACACGGTTTGTAAAATTTTATGTAAAATCACGTACAGTATAAATACCTGATCCGTTCCTGCAACATACATCACATTGTAACGTATATGAACGTTTTTCCCTACGTGTTGTGCATAGATGCGTCTTTATCTAAATCAGGCTTGTTGGGTGTAATGAGTACCTTGTGCCTGTACGGTCCGCCGAAAGCGATCCTGCGGGCGTCCTCTACGTTCTCACACACGAGTGCGTTCCCGCAGGCGTACTGCAGAGCTTTCTTGATCTGTGGAGGCTCGTAGCGAATGACGTCGATCACCAGCTTGGCGCCGCGCAGCTCGCGCAGCTTCTCGTCCGTGGGTTTAACCTGACAACGGTACAGGGACACCAAAAACATCAGCACGTGCCTTTATCTGAGAAGAGTCCTTCCTTCCTGATCCACTACAGAGATAGATTCTGTACACGGCGTATCGCACGTCTAATCCTGACTACTGAACGGCAGAACGCACCTCCAGATAGTCCAGAGGTAAGAAGGTTTCAGGTTCTCCTCTCTGCTCTTTAATGTACTGGATGCAGTCACGGCCGGTCTTCTCCGAGTCCACGATGATGGCGTCCATGTTTTTGCCCAGCACTTTGGTTACGGCGATCTGGTACTTTTTCTGAGTGGGCTGACACAGGTCTATGAGCCTCCCGTACTGGAGAGAGAGAGAGAGAGAGAGAGAGAGAGAGAGAGAATTATATACAGAATTATAATAATTATCATCAGTGCTTTAATCGCAGCTGATCAGAGTAATGATAATTACCGCAGGTTTGTTTCTCTTTATTCTAATTAACCCGTCATAAAGACTTTCAATAACGTCGACATGACCAGGTCAGAATCCATGCCATTCATGTCGCTTGTTGTTTGGCAATTGTGGGCGTGGCCTTTATATATATTTTTTGTTCCAATGTGGAACAGTAGCAGAAATGTACAGCCAACAACCCGCTATATTTAGATTTACGTGACACTTCATAGTAGTGCTGCATTCGCATAAAGGTCGTAACTCGTCATTTCTGACCTCTATTTAGGAAAAACTAAAGAAGCGCCACTCGACATGGCTGCTCAGTGCATCGACAGTGAATGCTGTTTTAGCTTACCACTGATCCGGGGTAGAGTCTCTTGATGCTCTCCATGATCTCGGCTTTGCGCTGCTGTCTGCTATTCTCCTGTCTGTCGATACGAGCGTCACCGAGCTGCTCCATCACCTGCACAGGGAACGGTGGGAAAAACCCACCACAGTGAGAAGCTCCTTCCCTCAATAGTTAAATAAGCGTGAGCTGAGAGAACCGAGAGGTGGCCAACAAAATAAAGGAGAACGAGCAGTGTTTATGGTGTACCTGGTTAAGCTCCATATTGATCTCATCAATCCTCCTCTTGGCTTGCTCCACCTCATCTGTGAACTCCTCCTCCATCTTCTTCTGTTCATCCAGAGACTGTCTGCAACACAGAAGGAGAAGACGACACGCATCAGCTTAGCATCGATTAGAGCGTGCAGATACGGTCATGACGGAAAATCCTAAAACGATCAGCATTGACATGCTGCAGATTTCTGTAAGAACGGGGCTCATCTATTTACATGGATTTAGATTTAAATCTTTCGCACGATGATCGTACCGTAGCTTAATCGGTGTTATACTTTTTAAATATTTTTTAGAGCCACGGCCGTGTCTCAGTCCTTGAGCTGTGTCGGGAACAAGCGTTACGTTTTTCTTTTGTTTTACGGGTGTACAAAGAAAACCTGCGTGTCCGGAATTTTCGTAAATCCAGCGGAAAACTTTAGTACAGTTTGGCTTATGCAAAGATCCGCACTAATCCTTTAAAAGGCTGATAAATGAAGCTTTTTCCCTTAATGGAAGGTCTCTCCAGTTTCCTAACTGCAATTTTGTTGTATTTTGAAAAAGCTTGAAAGGGAAAAAAAAAAAAAAAGAAAAAAGAAAGGAGGTAAGCTTCATGACAAACCAATTTACTGATTTTTGTATTTGTAGATGTTATAATGGAAGAGAAGTGAAGACTTTGTGGAAGTCTGACGACGTAAAGACAGACGCACTCTATGGAGCGCCTATTTTAATTCCCGCTCGAGCGGCTCTCCTCATGTACCTGCTGGTGGAGATGTAATCCTCGAGCTTCTCGATACGCTTCTGGTTCTCCTCGATCTCTCGGATCTTCTGCTTGATCTTAGCCTGCGACAAGACAACATTCAGACGTGACGCCACACGCCGAGAGACTCGGCTGCCTCATGTTACTATATTTCCTCGACAGTACCTCCGTCTCCACTTTCTTCCTCTCCTCCAGATCTAGGCGGTCCTGGTCAGCTTTCTGATCGCGGTTAAACTTCTCCAGCTCCTGGGCGAGAGTTGCGGCTCGTTTGCTAGCCTCTTCTTTCAGACGGTGATACGCTTTCACCTGGCACGCAAACGTTCTGAGATCAGCGCATAAATACGTAAAGAGTAAAAAAAAAAAGAAGGAGGATTTGTACGGCTCACTGGCGTACCTGGTTCTCTTCGAGCTGCAGGTCCTGGCCCTGGCTCTGCGCCTCCTCCTCCATGCGCTCCTCGAACTCCTGCCTGGCCGTCTCCACGGCCCTCTGCTCGCGCTCCAGCTCGTCCATATCCGCCTTGCGCTTCTTGTAGCACTTCTGGGCGTTCTGCAGGGACTTGCGCGCAGCCTCCAGCTTCTTGATCTTGTGAGCCGTGTTCTCTTTCGCCTTGATGTACTGCGGCCTTTTCTGGTTCAGCTCGGCGTCCTTCTCTCTTCGAGCGGAAGAAGAAAAACAACAACGTGTAATTCGTCTCTTCACCTCCAGCTCCAATCATCGGAACATTAATCTTTTAAACATACAAATGACGCGCTCGTTAGACGGACGTCGTAAAAAGACAAACAGAATAGACACCCGTTCTAAAATAATTAATTTCTCTGTGATAAAAATGTCTTTCTCTTTTAGAGCATTACACAGGCGACATGAAAATGAGAGTTCCTGGCCGAATCGCTCACTTGATGTCTTTCTCCACGGTCTGCTGATCTCTCATCATCCTGCCGAGCTCCTTCTTCTTGTCCTTCAGCTCATCCTCCACGCGGTCCATGCGCTTGCGGTCTTTGTCGATCTCTTTGTTGCGCTGCGCCAGCTCGCGGTTCAGTTTCTCTATCTCGCACTCGTTGTGGTAGAGCTTGAAGAGTTGTAGCTGGACGTTCGCACGCACGACTTCATCCTTCAGCCTCTGGTAGCGCTCGGCCTAGGGGGAAAGAAGGAGGGAAAAAAAACAAAAAAAAAAACAGGGATCATGTGATGAGGTTTGCCTGTATCAGATACCACTGAGCGGACCGCGTAGGGAACAAACCACGCTGCGTTTTGCCGTCACAGGAAAATAATCAACGACGAGGTGCCGTGATGAAGCGGAGTCACTGTTAGCACCTTGAAGTTGTTACAAAGTGTTTTATTCCTCTTGTACCACAGCAAAACGTCTCCTACGTACAAGTTGTTACTATAGAAACATTGACGTGTTTCCATAACGCTGCTGTTATGGAGAATGAATGACTCATCTCCTAACCTCTTCCTTCTCCTGCTTGGCCTCTTTGCGCTCAGCAGCGATGTTCTTCTTGCGGTGGTAGTTGAACTGCGTGTCCTCCTCAGCCTTCACCATCTCCTTCTTGCAGCGCTCGTACTCCTGAGCCAGCTCGCCGGAGCGAGAGATCTCCTCCAGCAGCGCTGTTCTCTCCTTAGGGTTCTTCATGGCGATGGACTCCACCGCACCCTGCGAGCCACAACAACAGCGATTTATTCCCCCCCGTTCGGTTGTTTGAACATTAACTAGAGCTCTCGGACTATATCTGCATCGTGATGCTGACGCATGATCGCTCGATTGGATAAATGCATGAATGTGCAGGGGTTCCTAATAAAGTGGACGGTGAGGGTACAGAGTGAAACAACGTCTGACCTGAAAGACCAGGAAGTTCCTGGCCTTGATGAGAATGCCGAGTTTCTCCAGCTCCTCGCTGTACTCGGGCAATCCCACTACTTTACTATTAATGCGATACTCCGATGAGGATCCTGAGAGAGAGAGAGGGAGAGAAACAGACATAGAGAGGACAAGATGTCAGAGACAGACAGATGGGTAGGAAGACAAAGACAAAATAGAGAGGGAAAGAAAGAGTGAGGAACAGAAGGAAAGAGAAAGAGAAGGAGGGAGAAGGAAGAAGAAACGGAGAGAAAGAGAGAGAGAAAACAAAAAGAGAGAGAGAAGGACAGAGGCAGGGAGAAGGAGGGAAAAACAGAAGGAAAGAGAAAGAGAGGGAGGGAGAAACAGACATAAGAGAGAGGACAAGATGTCAGACAGACAGATGGATAGGAAGTCAAAGACAAAATAGAGAGAGAGAGAAAGAAAGAGTGAGGATAACAGAAGGAAAGAAAGAGAGAGAGAGGGAGGGAGATGGAAGAAGAAACAGAGAAAGAGAGAGAGAAGGACAGAGAGGCAGGGAGAAGGAGCGGAAAACAGAAAGAAGAGCCAGAGGTGAAGAGAGGAAGCAGGAAAACCAAATGGAAAGAGAGAATAATAGATTAATTTCATTGATTATAATTAGATGAAATAATGACTTAATTCACAATTTACATCGTATCGTAACGAAACAACAAAAAATAAAATACAAATTTTCTTTTTAAAAAAAATCCGGAATTTGGACATTTTTAATCAGTTTAGCGTGATCTATACAACAGGAGTACGAGGTGCGTAAGGTTTTCTGCAGCCTTACCGACGATGACTCTGGTGAAGGCGCGCTCCTCGCCGTTGTCCTCCTGGTACACCATGCTAACGTAGGCCCGGTTAGCCGCCGGTTTCCCTACGGGGGCTCCGTGAATCAGATCTTTCAGCGTTTTCACACGCAGGTTGCTGGTTTTCTCCGCCAGCACGAAGCTGATGGCGTCCATGAGGTTCGACTTCCCTGTAGAGAAGAAATACATGGCCATTCCGGGTTTGTTTAGGGGCGGGGCTTAACGTCACGTCTCTACACACGAGTTTGCAAGGGTTAGGGTTAGTCCCTACAACCAGTCACCAATTAACATTTTCCCAACAATCACTTGAATAATTCACCTTCATGTTCACGAAGCCCCGCCCCCAGGATCTACGGTGGCCTGTAGACTGTAGGGTCTATAAAATGATTGACAGGAGGCGCATCCAAACACAAACACACTCCGGACCGGAAGTCAGTGTTCCGTACGGGTTCTCTCAGTGACTTAATACACCTGCTAAAGCCACAGCTTTCTCCATTGCTTATTTTGATCATGTTCTACAGATTTTCAAGGTTATTTGTAAGAATAAGGAATAAAAACAAATGAACTATTGAACCTTTAAAAGTGTGTATACATATTGTAATTCAATTCCTGCATCCAGCTTGACAGAAAGGAAGATTTCCCAGAATAATTATAAGGATTACTTTATTTCCAAAATCAGACAGTTAAATATATTGATGACTGATGATTTAATTATCTATTGTAGCTATACCATGATTACCCATATTGCACATATTATAACTATGCCATGAATCTATGTAACTAGCTAAAAGCTATCTAAAGTATAGCTATACATTAATTGATTATTAATAACTGATTAGTTGTTTATTAATTGATGATCTGTTGAAAGTCTACTTCACTCACCTGATCCATTTGGTCCAATAATAGCAGTAAACTTATGGAAAGGCCCGATTATCTGTCTTCCTTTGTACGATTTAAAATTTTCTATCTCGATTAACTTTAAATAACCCATCTTATCTTACTGAAACGCAACTTAAATACAAAATTCAAAGGAAACAAAACGAAAAAAAATCGTAACGAATTTCTAGCTCTCTTGCTAGCTTAGCCAGTTAGCTAAAATGCTAACACCGCCGCTAGCACAGCTTATATATGGTCAAATATCAAAACGTCATTAGCTACACCGAAACTGCATCCAAACGCATTTACAATCGATAACAACAATAATAAATATGACTATTTTCAGAAGATCCGCTGCAATTTTTTGAAACTTGCAGCGGACACGGAAAAAATAAACACAGTCTTCTGCGCGCCTATTACAACGCGTTATCACGTATTCTCGCGAGATTTGGACACTAACAAACGGCCAGTTGTATATCGCGAGATTTGCAAACAAGCAGAACTCGTAATGTAAAATCTCGCGATATTTCAAGAAAGAACAAGCAAGAACAATGAAATTGTGCCGTTTTGATATAAAATAGATTTTTTGGAAATAAATATAATAAATTAATGTTTAATTTTTATCTGTTATGTTGAAATATCCCCCAAAACACTCCTATGATGACAGGAATACATGAAAATTTGGAATTTGTGAGACAGTTTACTGGAAGCCATGAAAAATGTTTTGGTGTGGTGTGCTATTTTAAAAATAATTAGTAGGATTAGAATTAGCATTAGTTCTACTGAGGATAAGGATAAGATTGGGATTTGTCTTTTGAGGTTAAGTTTAGGATTAGTTTACAGAAGCAAAAACCTGGATTAGGAATGTCTTTACTTAGGTTAAGGTTAAGATTGGGATTAGTTTTACTGAAATTAAGGTTAAGATTATTGTTACTGAGGTTAGGTTCATAATTACTTTAACTGAGGTTAAGGTTATGATTTATCTCCCGAGGCTATGGTTAGGATGAGAAAATTAGTTTTACTGAGGTGAAGGTTGGCATGATGATTAGTTTTGCTCAGGAGAAGGTCAAGATTGGGATTAGTTTTACTGAAACTAAGGTTAAGATTACTGTTACTGGGATTAAGTTCATTATTACTGTTACTGAGGTTAAGGTTATGATTCATTTTCTGAAGATCAGGATGAGAATTAGTTTTACTGAGGTGAAAGTTGGCATAATGATTAGTTTTGCTCAGGAGAAGGTCAAGATTGGGATTAGTTTTACTGAAGTGAAAGATAAGATTAGGATTAGTTTTACTCTGGTGAAGGTGTAGCTCTAGCATTATTTCGAGTAAATTAATGGAACCAACACAGGCATATGGGATGATACAGCGGTGTAGTGGGCAGCGTTGTCACCTCGCACCTCTACGATCTGTGATTCTGTGCAGAGTTTCACATGTTCTCCTCATGGTTTACTCCGAATTCTCCAGTTTCCACACATGTCAGTAGGTGGGTTCAGTACACTAAGTTTGGACATAGATGTCATTGTGTGTGTACACTATGTCCTGGTAAGGATTTGCGTCTCATCCAGTGTGTATTCCCACCTCACGCACAGTGTTCCTGGGATAGACTCCATATCCACTTTGACCCTGAGCCCAGAAAGAATAAAGCATATGTCTGTGTGATTCAGATATAAATTATATTGCACTCTGTTTAATATTACACAAGCTTGGGGCAACAATAATGACATAATGACAGGCATGCCAATAAAACATTATAGACATATATATATATATATATATATATAAATCAAGGATAGCCCATTCATTATGTCCAATAGCGAGTTCACTTCCGGTCTCCACTATGACGCAATTCTCCACCTACCAAGAAACTCTCGTGTTGTTGCTCAGCGGCAGTTTCTTGGAAACGCACATCGTGTGTCATTTATCCTGCGTGAATAAATCCGTGAGAAGAAAATTTCCATGGGTTTAACTTGCACCACGTGACGCACGCGGGGCGTTCGTTTGCCAAAAGAATTCAAATTGGGTGCAAGTAATAACAGTGTCAAGGAGTCTCATTAGAGCAACGTGTGTGTAATGAAGCTTTATTTGAGAGGGATTGGGTAGAAATCATATCACACACACACACACGCGCGCGCGCGCGCGCACGCACGAGCACACAAAAGCACGCACACACGTGATCAGGCTTTCTGGGAATGTTCCTGGAAAGCAGAGCGCTGCTTCAGTACGGGGGAAAGACTGTGAAAAACACACTCACACAGGATCCTGCGGTGGACACAAGCAAAGCGACTCGATCATGATCCGTTTGATGGACGTCTGCGGTGTAAAAGGGTTTTGAATCAAACATACACACACAGATAAAGTGGAAGAATTGGCAGTGAAAGCATGCTCAAGGCTGCGGTTCAGGGCTGGACAACACGAGGTCTGTGTCACCGCCTGGCTGCGTCCTGGAGTCGGGACTAGGGAGCTTTCTTTAAAAACCCAACAGCTCTGATATACCTATATTTTCCTGGGTGGGGGGATTTTGTGTCTCGGCGTGAGCAGCTTTATTTCTGAAATCTGGAATCTGGGATATAAATAATTAACACAGTATCACAGGATGTGGTGAACTTGCCGCAGTGCTTCATTGAATCTGTGCAACTGCATGGGAAAGGTAAGTGTTCATGCCTGTTGTTCATGAAGTTCAGGATTAAGATACAGATTAGAAATGTAAAAGGCTTGACCATACACATTAAACTACTTGAACTACAAATATAATACTTCACAAGGCGGATAGAAAGATTTTATTTTTTTGGTCTATATTAAACAGGCGCAAAGAAATGAGAGCACACATGGATCTGTTTAGTGTTTTTTTTTTTTTCTTTTTTTTTTTTTTTTTTTGTTTTTTTTTGTCTCAAAAAAATGCTTAATTTAAACCTCTTTTACGAGAATGAGAACGAAATTAAGACCTAGCACATCTGCCTTTATTTTGGACAATGTGTCAATTAGTTTCATGGATTTAAATATAAAATGAATGATCTAAACTATTGCCAATTCAGTTCAGTTTATGAAGCTTCCTGGAAAGAGATCTGAAATGGATTGATTTCACATTTCACAGCTTTTATTTTCCCCTTCAGATTTTTTTTTTCTCCCTTCCATGGAATCCCAAAGTAGCTTGCTCGTCTTGCTCCGAGTGCGCTTCTGCTACACCCTTGTTTGCTATTTCCTCATATCTCCTCAAGCAGGATTCCTCACCATCATTTTAATGACGCTCACTCAGAGTGGCAGGCTTTTCTGTCTACGTGGATCATCTGAGACGATTGAGCACGTTTCTGAAACCGCCACCACCATCAGGGCTCCTTATCAGGAGATCACTAGGTCTGATTGAAGCCCGGTTGAATTACGCTGCTTTCTTCTCTGTGGAGTGATTGGGAAGAAAATATTCTTCATTCTCTACTAAATGTTATAATAAACATTGCAAAGGATTGTTCTAGCACATGTAAGCTTTATTCCTTATTTAGCTGCACCTTTAAACTAAAATAAGGCAAACCATGAGGAACTCGAATGCTTTAAATAAACAGCAGATGCTGACGGATATAAAGGAATTCATTAATATAACAGCTTAAATATTTAACGAAACTGCAATAGAGCACTAAGTAATATAAATGAGATCTCAGATTTGACTTCACAGCTTAACATATTTGTGGAGAAATTAATAATGCAATATTTTTCAAACTGTATTCCATATTTATATTTTTATTCCAACATCAGATTAATATTTTTAAAAATTATCTTTAATATACAAATCTGAATGATTAAAATTATGCATTTTACACACACACACAAACGGTTATAGCTATCAAATATGAGAAATACAAATATACATTTAGACACCATAGGAATAATATCCTGTTTATGAAATTCCTTCTACACAGGAGTTTGTTAAATTATGAACAGAAAGGAAATAAAAAGAATAGAACAATTGCAGGATTTAGCAAAGGAATATTAAATATGGGTGTTTTTTTTAGAAATATAATAAACTAATAAATTAAACTTTATAAATGTATACACGTGTGTGTGTGTGTGTGTGTGTGTGTGTGTGTGTAAAAATAAAAACAATATAATCATGGCCTCTAATGTTAACTATTAAATATGTAATGAATTTAAACAAAACCAACACAGCCTTGTATAACTCGTCTGCCAATCAGATCAGAGATTTATGGTGATGTCCAAGTTGTCTTCATTATACATTTGTAACAACTGCGTGTGAAGCAAAGTGACAGGCATGTAGTTGTTCTCGTGTCCTGGATTTCCTGTGTCGTTTAATGGTTTCGACTTCTGGCACGAGTCCTCGAAGCACGACTCGTCTGTTTCAGAACCTACGTCTAGCTTTTAGCAGCTGTGAAAAAGTCTCTGACGATTGGGCTTCCTGTGCCAAGCTGAACACATGGACATGGTTTTTTCTTCTCTCTTTTAAAGCTTATATTTTTTTTTCTTTAAAACTGCTGCAGATTTTGGATGGGGCACACACAGTGCGTCTCCAAGTCAGCAGAGAGCGAAGCGTTCGTGGCCCAGAGTGGAAGCTGTAGGCTCAATGAGCTCCGTGCTGTGCTGCCCGGGACTCCTGCAATCAACCCGGACCTCATTCTTAAAAAACCTTACAGTGGAATACGAGTACAGGAGCGCAGGCTGGAGCCGCACCGAGTGGATTCATCTGAGGAAGTCCAGAGATTACAGAATGCTATGACGCACCTTGAAGAGTCGGGTGAGTGAGAGGACACTTAACCTCTAAAATCCCAAATTAGAAATCAGTTATTCATTCTAAAGCACTTTAACCTACTACAGTAGATCTATACATCTAGGAAAGAGGGTCAGGAATGTTAATCTGGACTTTAAGAAGTTAAATAGATTATAATCTTTCTCCTAAATCTCTTAGATTTAATTTTCGAAGCCTTTCATTTGAATGTAAACTGTTTCTGAAGCTCTGTCAGAGGAATAAAATTCATCTTCAGTTAAACACACACACACACACACACACACACACACACACACACTCGTAGTATTTTTATTGCTGTTGAATTCTTGATTCTGATTGGCCAGAATATGTTGCTTAGTTTTCTAGAACCGCAGCTCTGAGATTAACGCAGGGTTCTATTGAAGTATACTTTATCACTTCTATAGTAACTGCTCGTTTATATTACAGCAGACGCTCCGTAGAAAAATATTGAAAGTAGTCATTAATATGGTGATTTCTGTCATTTCTGCATTTGCGTAACATTCATGGAAGGCATCTCCGTTGTCGGAGGTTTTTTTTGTTGATCTGGTTATTTGTTTGTTTCTTGGTAACGTGACGAGCTGCGTTTTGTTTTGTATGTTTTTTTTTTTTCGTTAACTTCAAGAGAAAGACAAAACAAGATGCTTGTGAGGCAACAACAAATGGTCCACAACATTTAATAGTAACTATAAATGGATAATCATTCTTTAGTAACAAAAAAATGTAACTAATGGTAAATTGCTGTGTTTTTAAGAGGAATTTAACAACAAAAAGGGAGGTGCTGTTACAGAAAACAAACCGCTTCAGGACAGTAACAGTGACTCCACTTCATTACAACATCTGGTCAATGATCATGTTTTTTATTGTGTTTTATTGCTTACACCAGTAGTATTTTAGTACAAGGCCATGATGGACCATTATAGTACATTATTGTTTATTATTATTATTATAGTTGTTATTTACTATATCTTTCTTTCTTTTCTATTTATCTACAATTATCATTACTACTACTGATCAACAAAAACTCAGATTGATCCATAGATATTTATATTAATATTGAATAATTTAATATATTAAATTATTTATTGTAAACATCATTTACATTTACGATAAAACAATTATGAATATATGACTATAATATAATACACTATCGATATTTATTTAATGAGTGATTTAATGTGATGAATAATAAGGTAAAATAGTTATAGTAAAACGTTCCTGGTTTCAGTTACTACTGAAAGGTTTTGAGAGATATTTCATTACTTGATGTAAATTGTAAATGGAAAAAGTTTTATCGACGAGATTTCCCTTAAATTATTCCTTTTCTAAACTATAATGGACTGATGTATTGAAGCACTATCTCACTGCCTCGCTTTTCAGATTCTACCCGTATTACTCCTGGGAGATGATTATTATAAGTAAGTTCTTTATCATGGTCAGGGTTAAGGTGCATCTGGAGTCTATCCCAGGAAGCCTAGCCTAGGGGTTAATTGCTCACTTGAAAGAAGTGAAGCTTTATCACAGTTAATCCGGAGCCTATCCCGGGAATACTGAGCACTCTGAATAGGCACCAGCTTATCACAATGCACCGTGCACTTTCACACCCAGGGGCAATACGTCTTGCCCAATCCATCTACCAGCATGTTTTTGGGAGGTGGAAGGACGTCGGAGAACCCAGAGGAAACTGGGGATATGTGGAGAACGTGTGAAGCCGGAACGTTAAACACGGAGTCCTTTTCAATTCTTCCAATAATATTATTATTATTATTATTATTATTATTAAATTAATACTGTTAGTTTACTGAATGTACAGAAGCCAATGTCTGCCTCCTAAACTGTTGTCTCAGTATCTCATTGTCTTGATATATTGACTTCTCAATTATAAGTCATAACTATGAAATGCTAAATATTAATTGAGAGTATGCATAAATGTGATGTATTTAGTCATAATTGTGAGAACAAGCCGTTATGAGATACCAAGACCGAGCTTTGAAATAGTCATAATGAGAGAACTAGTTCTACCTTTGAGCTATTAAGCCATAGTTTTGAGCTACGTCATGGTATTGAAATACAAGTAATTGAGAAGTCAGTTTTGAAATACTAAGGGACTGTTTCGAGTCATAATTGAGATAGCAAGTCATATATTTTTGAGAGAGCTTCATAGTTTTGAGAGAAATCATAATGATGAGAAGGCGTAGTTTTGAGACGGTCAATGATGAGAAGGCATAGTTTGGGTGTCCTGTCTCATGCGATCTCGGAGATCAGAAAGAGTAGGCTTGCCTTTTGTAAACGCACCTTCCAACAATACCAACAGCATTTCAAAATTATGACCAGTTATCTCATAATGAGAACTTTTTTTTTTTTTTTTTTTTTTTTTAATCTTATTTATGATTTAAGTCATCATTATTTTTTTTTACTTACTATGTTGAAATAGAAATTTTGATATGATGACTTTTGTCATAATGTTGACTTATTTTTTGGTTTTTTAAGTTGTGGAAACCACAGAATCTCTCGGTTTAAAATATGGATAATCCATTTTTGTTTGTTTCACACACATGGATTTTTGGATTTTTGTGCGTTAGAATAATCCCGACATCAGGCTGTCCCATTTTTTTCCCCCCATTTTGCAGGCTGGTACTGGGGCTCGATGACTGCAGCCGAGGCTAAGCTGCTTCTCAACGAGGCTCTGGACGGTTCCTTCCTCGTGAGAGACAGCTCGAACCCAGGTTACCTCCTTACCCTGTCCGTGAAAACCGAACTCGGCCCTACACACCTGCGCATCGAATACTCGAACGGCCACTTCGGCTTCGACTCCGTAGTGATGGCTCGGCCTCATCTCCGCCAGTTTAAGGGAGCGGTGGACTTGGTGCAGTATTATACTCTGGCTTATCGCCGGCAGGTGGCTAACCGAGAGCTCCGCACGGATCAGGATACGCTTCCGACTGCAACTACGGAAAACACACTGCAGCTGAAACTCACTAAACCGCTGCACAAGGAGGCACCCAGTTTACAGCACCTGTGTCGTGTAGTTATAAACCAGCATTCTCACAATCACCGAGATTTACCTTTGCCCGAAAAGCTGAAAGACTTCCTACGGGAATATCCCTTTGTACTCTAGACCGTCCTCGGTATTCAGTATTCCATTGTATTCGATATTTCAATATTACATGATTATAATCAGTCAAATTTGGGCTTCCCCCTTATTCTGAATCTTTAATGATGAATAGACCCAATAACTCCTCACAACCTGATCCCACACAATATCCATATGTATACTGGATTGGTTGTAATTGTAGTCCTGTGTCATTTATCTACAAGCACCAGCCCCGCCCCCTTATCCAAACCTCAACCAATCAGAGCTTCACATATGAACTGGATCAGGAATCATGAGTTCTTCCGAATCAAATTGGAAATCAACGTTCTGTGGTGTTTTTCAAAGCCATCATTATAAATCTGCTATTAGATTCTTGTTGATAGGATCATGGTATTGAATTTAAAAAGTGACCTGTTTACCCGTAGCAGCATTTTATCCATAAATGTAACACGGCAGTGTGTGGTTTGGGGTTTAGCTTAGCTATACATGTCTGTTGGCCACAGAGGTAATATTGCGCATGTTGTATAGTTGATATTGTCTGATCTTTGGCAGCTGCATGGGAATGTAGTCAAAACAATACTATTTTGTTTTTATTTTCACCGATTGACAAAATTCTGGCATATTCCAGTTGACGCACTCCATCGATGTAATCAATTTTCTTTGTGTCCCTATGATGCAGGCTAACTGTCCTCATCGTGGTACACCAATATCGTCACAGCAATGTCATGTTTCCAATCCGTGTCCTTCATATTGACGATGTGGGGAAAAAACACAAATCTGACCAAAGGTGATGGATTTGCATATTATGTTTATCTAAGTATGAGTTGAAGTAAAGAATCACAAATAAAGAAGTGTGCACCTGCAATCACAGAATTTTGGTTTCCTGAGTTGTAAATTAGCGGCCCGTTGTGAGAGAACACGAAAACTAGTTAATAGCAGATAATAGATCTGAAAAAATAAACAAAAATGGGTGATCAATGAAAGGAAAAATCTAAATAATGTAAGGAGGGGATTTTTTTTTTTTCTTGTGTGCCGACTCGATGCGTCCGAACGCTGATCTTCCAAAAGATATTGTAGTCTGTATACTGCTAGCTAGCTAGGTAGATGAATGATATTAGGTTAAGAAAAAATGTTAAAAGAGATGAGGGCACATGTTATTGGTATTTGAAAAGGTATAACTTTCAAAAACAAATTCATGAAGAAATTCACCTCCACTCCTCTGTTCATGTTGTCGCTGCTTAAAACTTTACAATAAATGTCAGTTGTACTGTAGACTAGCTGGATCACTGTGTTTATATAAAATACCTTTATTCAGACTTCAACGCGAAGTGGGTATGGCCTAAACTGGAGAAGTTTTTTTTTTTTTTTTCTTCTCTCTCGTTTTGAATTAAATCCTACGAGAAACATGGAAAACATTTTAACGAAAGCTGAGATGTAGAAATGTCAACGTGGCGTGTGAATTCTGGCTCTGACGGTTCCTCAACCTCCGCTACCTCATTCCAGATTATAATTGGGCTCAGCTCACACGGTTATGTTTTGTTCATACCTGCCAGCCACGTTTTCTAAAGAATTTAGCTGGTTTTCTATATTAAAACAAACTAGTAGCCTAATTTAAAATCTGTAGCCTGAGGATGAATGACTGAACGGTGAATAAACGTGGGAAGTTAATACCTCTATACGACTAAGGTACAGATACTTGAAAAACTACACTAATTAAGTAGTTGTACAGCAGCAGGTTTTTTTTTTTTTTTTTGGTTTTTTTTTACTCCACACTTCTGCAGTGCTACAAATGTTATGCAAATACATTTAAATTAGCCTTCATCTTTTTTTTTTTTTTTTTAATCTTCAGTTGATTGGATCGTTCTTTTCATTTGCATGACCGTGACCCGATTTCAACTGAAAAGATCAGGTGCTTGGACTTCAAAGAAAACCGATGAGAAGT
This sequence comes from Notoglanidium macrostoma, assembly GCA_030068235.1. Classification (NCBI taxonomy): domain Eukaryota; kingdom Metazoa; phylum Chordata; class Actinopteri; order Siluriformes; family Auchenoglanididae; genus Notoglanidium; species Notoglanidium macrostoma. The sequence continues at coordinate 1,599,550 of JAQQZR010000015.1, forward strand.
ATCAGATACCTGGGAATGTTTAAAGCAGGTTTAACCGCTTGAGTCTCTTAACTTGGTTTTCCATTTTTGGTAAAACAGAACGTCACAAGTGAGAAAAGGAAACTGGAAAAATGACTCCTGATGACTGAAACGTGAGATTGCACCAAACATTTCCAGTAGTTACAGGAATTCTGGATATTTTCAGTGAGTTGAATCATTTGACTCGACTCATGTTTAAGAGTCAACTCCCAGATGATTCATTTTATTAGTGATGGTTCTTCTCTCTCTAACTGCGGCTAAAATTATTAACTTATGCTTTATTCTAATCAACAGTCATTAGTCTGTGTTGTGTTTTATAAAATGTTATAAAATAACTGTTCGCCTAAATCAGTAAAGTGATACGGATGTGTATTGATACAAGTACAGTAAGCATTAACAGAATTGTTCTGTTTTGTCTTATTACCATTTATACTTTCATAATAACGTGCCCTATAATACACACAGCTGATAGTCAAACGCATGACTCTCCAATTCAGGCAAACTAATAGCTTGGATGTTGAAAAGAGGTTTCCATGGAAACGTCGAATTGATTACCGAAGATGAATGAAAGTATGAGTAATGGCATTGATGTCGACAAATAAAAGACCGTAAGGAAGGAAGATTGACCTCAACATTCACTTCAAAGAGTCAATTCATTTGCAAATGACACATCGCTAATTAACGTGGTGTTTTATACATGAGATGTCAAATAAAGCAGCACTTTCCATGATGGCAAGGAAAGGGTTTAAGGTGACGTTTCTGGATGCAGGAATATGTCACCATGTTGCTAGGTTACGGTTATACGTTAACTACGAAATAACAGCTTAAATGTCCTTTTGTTGAGAAAAATAAAATATCATTAGGCAAAAAACAGTGAATATTCTGTGAACACTTTGTGGTGTTTTCTGTTGCCACACACAAATTAACATGTGAAAATAAGGGAATCATGTGGAATAAAAACGTTTGAAACTAAAGGAATCCTATGGGGGTCAAAATCAGCTACTATAAATAATATGTACTACATGTAAAGAAAAGAATAAAAAAATATTTAATTATCTGGAAAGAATCATGTGAAAAAAATTACATGCAGGAAAAATAAAACAAGCCCTACATGTGAAGAATTAACGTGTCATGAAAAAAAGAACATCAATACAACTACATATTAAAATTGGTTGTGTTTTTTATCACCACCTGAGGTTATTTGTTTGTAGTTGGTGAAGATCACATTATTGTTATTTAGGCCCAGATCAATAAAAACCTAGAAGTGAATGAGTATGTACTTTCTTTTTCTCATATCTGTAAGTGAATCATGTGAGGGGAAAAATCATATATATAAAAAAAAAAATCCCATGTACTTAACGTGAAAAAAATTACGTCTAAAATAAATGAAACGTGTGGAGAGAGCCACATGTGAAAACAAAAAAAAAACATGATCCATGTGAAGAAATGTAACTTGAATAAAACAAATAATAGAAAATAAAACCATTTACGTTACATGTGATATTTTTAACAAGTTAAAGTAACGGAATCAGGAAAAGAATCACGTGTGAAGAGTAAATAAATAAACATTCACCAAGCAGCGCTCTGTGTGACGTCTTAAGCCTTGACCGTCGACATGCACTGGCAGGACGTCCGTAAAATGAGTTGTTTTCTTTCTTACAAATGCAGTTCACCAGTGTTAGTATGGTGCCGTGCTGCTGGAGCGCTAAGGGTTAAAAGCAAGTACTCTGGTATTTTAAGTCTAGTAAAAAATTTGACTGAGCAACTTCACTTGTATTGGAATACTATTTCACCAGGATTATCACTTAAATAAAGTGACTTTGACTTAAATAATGGAGTTGTGTGCTTTGTCCACCGCTTGTTTTTTTTGTTCTTAATACTTAGAACCTTCTACATGGGTTCTTTAAGGGTTTGTTCACATTGGACAATTAAGACAATTATTTTCTCTGTCACTCTACGTATTACAAGGTTCTACACAGAAGTTTCATAACTGAAGAAGTTTTACATACCTTTCAGAAAGAGTTTCATGTGGAACCCTATAAGAAATTATCCAGTGAACTCCTTAAAAAACCTTTGAAGAACCAAGTAAGACCAAAAAGGTAAATGTTAAACTGTTTTTTTATTGCTCATGTATCTTTGATGTTTAACATTTAGCTTTTGGTACTTGGTATACTCTTGGAAATAATGGTTCTTCAAAGGTTCTTTAAGGAGTTCATTGGACATCCTTCAATAATGTCTCTATATGGAAATCTATGTGTCATTCGAAAGCCCTCTGATGTAGGGTGCTACGTAGAAGCTTGAATGGTTCTTCTAGTGGGACAACTGAAGAACTTAAGATTCAAAATAGTTCAAGAGTTTAGGTGTTTATGTTAAAACTTATAATTCTATACTAGTTCAGTGGTACTTTTTATCCATCCTTTAATGTCAAGGAATGTCTAGGCCTATAAAAGATGTTTACCTTGAAATCCATCTCACAGAAAAAAACATGCACAGAGTGAATGTTAAATGCTTGTAAATTCTTCTTCTTATAACTTATTATTCTTATTCTGAATTCTAGCTCTGGTGTGCGCACACACACACACACGCCAGGCGCTTACGTTTCCTTAATGGAGTCTTTTATTACTTACTGTTCCCTGGTGGCTCAAAGAGTTTTCTAGGAAATGAAAGGAGGCGGTGTGTGTGTGTGTGAGAGAGACAGAGAGAGAGAGAGAGAGAGAGAGTGGAAGGGGGGACTTTTCTAAGAAGAGTGACTGAGTGTGTTCACGTTTTAACCCTCACACACCTGCTGTCAGACACACACACACACACACATACAAAGCACCATATTAACCACGCTATCCATCCAACCCAGACCAACCATGAAGAAGAACTGATTTTAACCTTCAAATGATGGGAAACATGATGTAATATATTATGTATTATTACTTTGGAACCTTTTTGGGGGAAAAAATATTTATATCATACTATATACTTAATTATCATGTGACACGTATAACTTAAAATAAAAATCATTCACTTGAAAAGGAATGAAAAAAAAATTACAGTTTTTATGATTATTTTTTTCCATGAAATAAGCACCGTAGTACAGACTTTTCTCTAAACCCTTCAGGTGGATTGTTCATACTTACTGTGTTTATTTCTTCTCTTCCTTTTCTTCTTCTTAATTTTTTCTTAAATTAAACTCCAAGTTTATTTATAAATCCCCAAATCACATGTATCACATCCCACTGGGCTTTACAGTCTGTAAACAATCGACACTCCCCTATCCTCCTTTTGGTTTCTGAGGTTCCCTGAAGACTAATAGTGCAATCTTTTCAAAACCATTTAGGACAAGGTATAGAAGAAACATTCTGATGTGTAATTCAAGGAGGAATCTTTTCTGGGAAGAGTGGGCATGCGTAAGGTGACTATAGTGGCATTATAGTGACATTAAAGTGGCAATATAGTGGCATATATGGTCATTAAAGTGGCATTATATTGCCAATATTTCAGCATTATAGTGGCATTATATGCAAATTATAGTGGCATCATATTGGCATTATGCTGGCATATTGGTGTGCGAGGGGCCCATAGGTGACAGATGGAAAACAGGACCATGTTGAAGTGGGGGAAAAGTTCTCTTACATTTTATGTTTAGCCAACAAAAAAAGGAAAAATAAAGGAAAAACTGGCTGGGGTGGCACCGGGTGGTCTTCCTGTTAAGAGGCAGGAAGATGCTCTGCTGTTTCTCAGGGAAGGATGTGCAGTGGTTCCCCAGTCGCATAAATGAAGTAAGGGTAGTTGGAGAGGAAGTGCCGCGCAGACGAGGGCTCTGAAGTGACCTAGAGGGTTTTGGCTGCAGAATCTCCCACGTAGCACAACACCATCGTCCTCACAAGGAGTTTGTCAGGCAAACAGACCATTAGGAGATAACTCTGAGCCATACTCACTTAATCTGCCGAGAATGGTCCTTTATATACGTATGTGGCCGGCTTCTCCTGGAGGGTACTGCCAATCACACCTTAGTGAGCGGTGTGCAGAACTCTCCCCGACCTGTGGTGCTGAACTAGCTTGGCGTGCTGAGTCCAGACAGAGCTGTCCTACGGCACCCCTTGGTGCAGCATGGTGAGGAGTGCTTGCTCTGTCCAGACAACAGGGCTGTAGTGCCATCGCCATCATAGTTGGCTGCTTTTCCCATGCTACTTTGGTGAATCCAGCAGGTCCCAGGGGTGCCGTCCAAACAGCAGCTCAAAGGGTGTAAATCTGGTTGAGACTTGGGGTGTTTCACAGACAGACAACAGGACATAGGGGAGGAGTAGGTCCCAGTTTCTTCCTTCTTCGTCAACGATTCGACGGAGAATCCTATTCAGGGTCAGATTCAATCGTTTCACCAAGCAGTCGGTCTGGGGGTAATACACCAAGGTGTGTAGGTGTTTTACCTGCAACAACTGGCACAGGTCCCGCATGTGCCAGGACACAAAGGGCGTGCCTTGATCGGTAAATATATCATTCAGGATGCCGACTTGGCTGAAGAGGAGAAACAGTTCCTTAGTGATGATTTTGGACATCACTTTGCAGAGGGGGATGGCTTTCAGGTAACGGGTAGTGTAATCTGCTAGGACCAAGATGTATTCATGACCCCAGGCAGACTTTAGCAGTGACCTTACGAGTTCCATGCCCACCCGCTCAAAGGGGACCCTCTTGGTGGACAGTGGAATTAGTGGAGCGGGCTCCGGCTAATATTAGGAGGTCTGGTTGGCCAGTGGAAAAGGTTATGGATCTTCTCCAGAGTGTTTGAGGGATCCAGGTGACCTCTTAGCAGTGGACATGCACCAGGTGCATAATGGTATCAATTTTTGGGCAGAGTACGGTGAGGAGATCACAGGGTACTCCCTGGTGCTGGCAGTGATAGCATTAGAGCCCCTCCTTAACGTGGAAATACTCAGAAGGTCAGGGGGCCCTGGTTCCCCCATCTCCTCGTCCACCTGTAGCACCTGGTCTCTGTTCCCTCCCAAGGTTCCCTTCTCTGATAACCTGCTGACTGACACAGATGAGAGGGTTAGTGGGAGGGGAGGACTCACCTTTAGCACCAGCCTTGGTGGCGGTGTCTTCGTCCACAGGAGCTGAGCTGGCGCTGGAGCTTGCTGGTTGGCCTGGCAGCATGGCTTGGTACCGTAAGATTGGGAATTAGTCCAGCTGTTACCAGCCACTCACCTTGCTGGTGCCCCAAGCGGACCTTGGCGGCCGAGACCTGCTGGATATCCCCATGTATGCAGGTCTCCAGGAGGTAAACCCTAGGCTAGGAAGGTCGTGGGAACACCAATGTCTGTTCCTCATTGGGTAGACCTCACAGGAAGTGCTCCATCATGACCCGTTGGGTGACCTCTTTGGCAGAGACCTGTGAGGGTTGAAGCCACCGGTGGGCAGTCCAGAGATGATCGTTCATCTGGGCCCGGTGTTCTCTGTCAGTCTGGTAAGCCCACTGGTGGAAATCTGCTGCAGCTACAATCAATGATAAGCTAAAGCATGCCAGGATCTCTGCCTTTAGTTGTGTCTAGTCTTCAACCTGCTCGACCAGGAGCACATTGTAGGCTTTTTGATCCTCACTGATGATTAGCGGGACAAGGAGTCCCTGTTCCCTGTGGCCATTTCTCCCTCATGGCACTCAAAAGTGCCTAGGAATGCCTCGATGTCATCATCTGCCGTCATCTTGGCTAGCACCTGCTGGGCACCTCTGGCCGGGATAGGGAAGGGAACTGTAGTGGAAGGGAGGCTCCGTAGGTCAACAAGCTCCTGGGTGATGGCCTGGAGGCCCCGTGTGATCTCCTGGTTCACCAGGCTCTGCTCCAGGCTTGCCTCCAAGAGGTGTCTCACCACAGGGTCGATGGTCAGGGCAAGGGGATGGTTAGTGTCATTGTCGTCTGTCTGCATTCTCCACCACTGTGAGGGACTCTTGGGCAACTGACGAAACACAGACTCAGGACCATGCTGATGTAGGGAAAAAGTGCTGTTTTATTCAACATTTAGCAAACAAAAAAGAGAAAATAAAGGAAAAAACTGTCTGGAGTGGCACTGGGCAGTTGTGCTGGTGGGATGGAGGAAGATGCCATGCTGGTGCACCACTGATGCAGTGTGGCAAGGAATGCTTGTTCTTTCCAGATGGAGGGGTGGTAGTGCCATCATTGTCACAAGTGGCACCATATAAGTTTTAGCACCAACTAAATCTCAAACAGCTGTGTGTGATCCATTATGCTTCATTTGCTTCAGTATTATGGGCTAATAAATAGAGTAAAAGCAATAAAAAAGCAGTAATAAGTCCAACATGTTATGGATGTGATTTCAAATAGACAAATGTGGGAGATTAGGACACACGTTTTCTACAAACTCTTTTTTCAAACATCTCAGAAAGCATCATATGTATAATATGACAGAGATCTGAATAAACAAGAAAGGACAGATTTGAAACAATTTATCCACTTTATTAAAAAAAAAAAAACTGACTTTATAGACGTGACGTGTCTGAACCAGTACTCCACATGTTCAATATATAAAAAATACAATTTTCTCGCTAGTTTATTCCTGCACTCATAAACATTTTTCCATGGTGAGGTTAATATTTACATGGAATTGCATTACAGATCTTTAGGGAGCTTTCTGTAATAGATGTTGAAGTGATTACAATTTCCTCTGATGTCTCCACTCTTCACAGTTACCCATTTTCCATCAAAGTCACTTCAAGGGTTGGTTTGGAGCCGGTGCCTAATTTTGAACCAGAACCTCCTTCACATTTCGACAGCGAAAGAACTGGCTCTTGGTCAGGAAAACTGCTTCAAAAGCAGCACCAACACTTTGCTTGTCAAGAACCAATAACTGCTTATGTCTGGGGTTGGGGGTGGGATTATTGTGACCAACAATGTCAACTTAAACTGTCAACAATGAGATAGTGTGATGAAGTGGAATTACTGTGGAATTACTACTTAAAGGATGTTTCATGCTTTTTATTTGTTTACAGTTACATTTAAGATTGTGGAACATCCGTGATACATGTTCGTGTTTACATTATA
>JAQQZR010000015.1:1631741-1658754 GCA_030068235.1 Notoglanidium macrostoma
AAAAAAATAAAACCCCCCCCCCCCCCCCAAAAAAAAAAAAAAAAAAAAAAATAAAAAAAAAAAAAAAAAAAAAAACCAACAAGCGCCATGTAATCCAGTTAGCTAGCCAACACGCATGGCTCGGCACGTTAGCTCGACTCGTCACCTTTAAGAATTATTTCCTTTTTTTTTTTTATGCCCAACCTGGACCAAATGGAAAGGAGAAAATATATTTGAATGTACATTTCATATTTATTTCTTTTAAATAAAGCACTCTTAGAACATGAGTGACAAAAAAAAATTATTTTTTTTACACATTAAAAAGAAGAAAAGTTTTTTAATTTAAAAAAAAAAAAAAAAAAAAAAAAAAGCGGCTTTTTGCGACGGTCTTATATTCTGACGCACATGGCGTTGGAGAGTCGTGCGGCCCCGTCCTAAACCGCCACCCATGACGTCCACGTCCGGTCCCGTCTCGCACGCGGCGCTCGTAGTAAGGACGCTTTAAATCGTGTCATCAAACAGAATCTGTGGTTTCAGCTTCTGTTTGTGATCAAAGCGTCGTCATGAACAGAGTGAAAACACGCGGTTAACCCTGTGAGATACTGACGCGCTTTAATGTTTCTTTATTGTGATCACCATGTCGATGTAAAAACATCCAGTTGAACGGCCTCGCGCCTCAGAGGTGGGGTTTTTATGCGCCTGTTGTTTTCGGGGTGAGCAGGGGTTACCATAGAGGAGCTGCAGAGTAAACAGGAAGCCGGCGTGTGGCATGAGTAAGCCGTGAAAGTCACGCCATCATGTTTCACTGATCAAGCAGCTCTTTGTGTTGGTTGAAGGCAGTTTCCTTTCTTCGATTTCTCAAATTAACCTCTCGCAAGATTGGGATTAGTTTCAAAACGACGGCGCAGCTTATTCCCGTCACGCGTCGAATACTGCTGAATGGATTAAAAAAGAAAAAAGAAACCAGAAAACCAACACACGAGCGGCTGGGAAAAAAAAATTGGGTTTCTTTGTGATCCAGGTTTTAGTTTACTGTAACGTTTATATTAAAAAAAAAAATTCCCTCACGATTCTTGAAGGCGCGGAGACGCGATACACAGCACGGTTTATAGGCTTCTGGCAAATCGGTCGTTTAAACATTTACATTAAAAATGCATTAAAGTGTTAAAAAAACAAAAAACGCTTTTTTCCCCCCCAATTGGCTTGCCATTAAAAAAACCAAACAACAAAAACGCTGATGATCTCATGACATCACATCATGATTACATCATCATATCGCCCAGCTCTACACGCCAACGATGCGTTTATAAACCTTAATCAAACAGGAAGTGATTTTTGCAGGGTTTCCCCCCACAGGGCCGGACCCGGACCCGACCGTGGCATTTCCGCTTAGTGAACAATTCCAGGCTGATAGATTCATATCTAATATTAATAAACGAGTTCACGTTATATGACGCGCCGTTGCTCGGTAACTAGCAGCGGGCTGAAAATCTTTACGCCGTTTTGTCGACGTGACGTTAAAAGATCAAAATACAGCTTTTAATGCCGTGCCTACTGTGCGATACCGACTTCATCTGGACAATCTTATAAATGTAAACGTTTATACATGGATATAACGTGCAATAATCTTACAGCGGAGTTCAGAGATTTCTGCCCGCGGGAGGTCCTCGTGACGTCGACTTAAACGGAGCGATAAGCGCACAAACGCGTCTTCGCCGGCCAGGTTCGGAGAATCGATTGTGCTGTACGTAATCTTTTAACAGGAAGACTTTGTTACAACACAAAGAAAGCAGTGTTCAAGGTCAGCGCAACTGACACCGGCTGCTACTTTAAGACCAACAGGTGGCACGCAGCTCTCGGCTGCCAAATTCCTCCCAGTGCATCAGGCACGTCGGAGGAAAGCGGAGACCCGATTCAGGCCAGGTCAGCGGGGCCGACGCCAGAGGAAGAGGCGTTCTGGGGCTCGAGCGGCGACCGACACCGACCGCCGAGGCCCCGAAACGCAGGAGCGCACCGCGGGGCCGCGTCACGGGACCACATCGACGTCGGGATCCATTTTAGTTTTTGAACAGATTTTCTACAAAAGACGACTTTGTGAGGAAACGGATATTCCGTAGAAATATCGCAATATAATATGCAGCTCTCGTCATACCTTAGAGACACAGTGCCGGGCGCGCGCGGTCCATCAGCGCTGGGCGAGACGACATCAGTGTGACGAGTTACATCACAATACACATTTCTGAAACATTGTGGAAAATGATCTGGCTGAGAAACTGCTCGGAAGCCGGTTCTGCGGTCCCGACTGCGTTCTCCGCCGGCCGCCACGCGACGGTTTTGCGTGCCGCCGGTCACCAAACCAACATTTCGTGAAATGCTGTACGTCGTGCATCAGAAACGTGTCCCATCACGAACAATGTCCCGGTCATTTATTCTTTTTAAACTAAACTTCCTACTTGAGAGGATTTAAGCTGCGCCGTCACGACGACGCTTTTGGGTTTTTTCCCATGGAATAACATTATCCTTTGATGTCATTTCTAAATAAGAGTTCTGTTTCGCAATATCATCATCATCATCTCCGTTCTGATCATTTGAACTGGCAAACGTTTAAACCAGGGGCTCATAAAATGGCATCAAGGCTCCTCATGATGCGGCATGTCAGACATCAGACTGGGAATGACCCAAGAAAACGTCCGCTCACGTGGGAATTCCTACTCGGGAAGTCCGGACTCGAGGCTCCGCAAACCGAGTTCAGCAAGTGATGTTAAAGCCAAAAAAAAACAAAAAAAAAAACTCAACATTAGATGAAACGTACAGACCTAGAACCTGGACACTACAGCTCGCGGTCTGAAGAGGAAAACAGATGTACATGGGTGGGGTTTAAATCATAAACATCGTTTTGATTAATTAGCGTTTCGGTTTCTCTTCCGTTTCTATAGTCACGGAGATTCGTCCGAACATTATTACTGACTGTTAAAACTATAAAATGTGAATCACAGAAATGACACTTCTAATTCCACAATTCCCAGAACTTGACATTTGTGTGTGTGTGTGTGTGTGTGTGTGTGTGTGTGTGTGTGTGTGCTCAGTCCTCTACTTCCAAACATACCTACAGCGCATATGAACATGCGCGAACACGCTCACAGCTCCGCGAAACGGTACGTGTGGCACTGAAACAGGAAGCGCAAGCTCAACGAACGCGGTGACTAATCACAGTCATAACAGTCACGCAAAACCTCCCGAGCCGTCGGTGCGATTACGTGACTCAGCGGATTTTTCAAATCTGTAGGGATTACAAAGAAGCAGAGTGATGCTGATGAACGGTCACAGATAAACAGCCGCACGGCAGCCTGAGAGCGACGCTGCACGTTCATTTGTTGAGCGGACGTTCTCGTCTTACAGTTATTCTCAAATAATAACAGAAATATTAATCGCAGCTAAACGCACATTTCTCCTTTAATGTCGCTGCTGAAGTGATCGGTCACAGCGAGGCGCCTCTTGGCGTCGGTAAAGGCGCTCCATGCTGGCGATCTCGGAGCGAGATGACGTCTTCGGTTCATTCGCGTCGTACATTTTGTAATCAATAATCAGCACATAAACACACGTTTAACGTTTAGACAAACGAGTTGCTTCTCACTACAATCTGGCGTTTGTCATGTTAAACCTCTCACACAGCTTTACAACATCGTCGCTGGGCTGCAGGTTTGCACGTGGTACGACGTCTGCGTTCGTTGGTCACCGTAGCGCGTGCGCGCGCGCGTGCGTATGCTGCAGTCAGGGCTGATACCAACGTGAGAAACCGATATGATACTGAGAAAGAACGGGATCGTGCTGTATTTATGATCTATGTGGCACCCGTGACCATCACACCCATCTGTCCTGGTGAAATGCACCAGTTCTAAAGCACGTAACTGCGACTCACCTCGGTTATTTACTCCTACTGGCCAACATCCGTGCGCTGTTTATTATACGTGCTACTAAAACGTCACGGTTGTCGCGGAACGTAGTACAGCCAAAACAGGTCACTCCGTTTTGATTACGAGTTTAACCTCGGATACGCCGTTTGAACGCTGGCGACCGGCGCTTTCATCATCTACAGGCTCCGATTATAGTAGTGAGCATTAACGCTCTAACCCGAGATCGACGACTCAATCGCTGCGCTCAGAACGGCTCCCGAACCAATCGACACGCTAACGAGGGGCCGAGCTGGAGCAAGCGGCTCACTCCGTGGCGTTACAGGATGCGGTCACGGGGAAACGTGATGGAGCAGCAGCAGGTGTAGCAGGGGTTAGGAAAGGAGATGGAAATGATGATGAAGATGAAGAATGGAGAGGATTTGAACAATCCTGAACAGTTAGTCCACCTAGGGTGACCCGACCCTGACCCCTCCTTACTGCTCCTGTAATACACAATACACTCACGAAATTCTTTTTTTATATATATATATATATATTTCACAATGGTAAAAGTTTATTTGGGATAAACAATAAAGTCTGTTTATAGAGATTAAAAGTCCGGCGTAATTGTTCGAGTTTGGTGTCGACTGCGATCAGAAATGAACTATTCTTCATTTTTGACGATATCGGCCCCGGCGTACGTCCACGAGCACTCGTGCGCCGGTTCCTTTTATTGGCATGCCACGTGCGCACGACACGTTCCCGTCCTCGTTAATATTCACACGAGACTGGAGAAAACCGCTTTAAAATCGACGCCCCGCGGCTTGTGCGCTTTTTAAATGACCCGGTGATGTTCTTTGATTAAAAGTTATGGCACCGAGAAACCCATTTAAGACTGCAACACACCTCGATCAGAACAACATTCTCAGCATACAGGAACTCTGGGTGCTCTTCCTCATACCTGCGGGTTCTTTCGGGGTCTCCCTCTGCCTCTCTTCTCCGCTCCGCCCTTCTCTTTAGTAGAGACGGCGCCCTTGTCCTTGGAAGTCTCGCTCATGATCTCGTTCTGGTGTAAAGAAAATACAGCGAGGATTGGATGGTGGATTGTACCATGATTAGTGTATACTAACTAACAGCCCACGTGTCCTGGAGCTGCTCAGACCCGACCGTTTAGCCATCACAAGTGGCTCAGATCCTTACGCTGGTCCATTTCCCTGCTTACAACACCTCAACTACGAGAGCTGGCGTTTCTGCACGCTCTCATTTAATCCATGCTCGATTAAGACAGATCACTTATAGCTCTTATTTTAGACAAATACAAGACGTAAAATCATCTCTAAAATGACTTTATGACATAAATACACTTGTAGGTCTGTTTGTTGTTTTACATACTTTCTACAATAAATTAAGAAAAAATTAGTTCTGCAAAAACATGTTTCGTGCCAAACACCACTCACCATCTTAAAAATTAAAAAATGTATATAATAAATATATTTTTTAACTCCTTTCATCATGCATTGATGATTTTTTTTTTTTTTTTTGTCCTGTCATTTTATACTTGAATGTTTTAGACATTAATCTTGGTTATTAAGCAAAACTTGACATTTTTATTATTTTAGGCATGCCATTTTCGCCTCACCCGTTTACTTTTTAATTTTCGAGATTCATACAGAATCAAAACTCATAACCTTAAGTTTAAAAACACCACAATAGCTAAATAATCCAGATATATGCATAAACAATTCATGCATCAAAGGTTTCATGTTTTAAGAGTGATTTAATGAGGCACGAGCCTGACCTCCACTTAACCCTCCACACATTATACATTTATAGGAAATGAAATCTACATTAGGCACGTTTTTTGGATCTTTCTTTTTTCTTTTTTTAAATGAAAGCATAAATTCGGCGTTTTCAAAAAAAAGGCAGCATGTTGTATATTTATCCTCCTGACTAATACACACATACCTGGACATTAATAATCACAAACCTGCAATAAATACAGGAAGGTGAGCTGGGGCAGCTAGCATGAGTCGGTTGCTAGCTAATAACCAGGTTTGTGTTTGTTTACAATGCAAAATAAAAATGCTGAGAAATCCCCAAACCGTGCAATTCAACTCCTGAAATGATTTACCAGCTGCGAATTTATTTTATTATTATTTTTTTTACACTAAGCAGGAAGCTGCAGAACAAACGCTCAATAAGATCATGCAAAAAAAAAGGAGCAGAAATGTGAAATACCTCGGCGCGCGCTCGGCTTTAACTGGAGGTGTTTTAAGTACAGCTGCGAAACCCCCCCTCCCCCTCCCCCGCGCGACTACGGAAGCCCCGAAGGTACAAGATAATTGAGGAGGGGGAAAACGCGAGACGGAAATTCGAACACGCAACATGTGCAAAGAAAACTGGCGCGCAAACAAAGAACAATAACTGCAAAGCACGTCCCAAAAGCCAGAAATCTCAAAGCAGGACGCCTCAAATGGTTCATACAGAAAGCAAAAATGATCAGAGCTAATATTACTACGTGGGATATTTATAAATATATAACTACAATGATGCGAAAACAAAAGCACAATATCAAACATCATAGCTTAACATAGGCTACATAAATAATCTAAAGCACAAAATCTAATCCTAAAGCATGGGGTTGTGATTTAGTGTTTAACATCCAACTTAAACATTAAACTCTTTTTTTTATTATTTTCATTTTTAAAAAGCAACTAAACTCCAAGCACAATAGCTTACAATGCATCAAATTGCTTTAGTTAACAGATCATTGTATCTGAAATATAACTTCAGTTTTGGTTCTTTGACTGTTATGCTTTATAGCCGCTATTTAAATCGAAATTATACTCCATCATAATATAGGCAAAATAATAGCTTGAAATAACCTGTCAGTGCAAAGTGATCTAAAATGGAAAATCAGCTTATATTCTAGAACATCACGCACGTGAAAGTTTACTACAGGCTGGTTTATTAGTTACTGATAAACCGGAAATTCAAGGTTTTAAACTAGAGCTGAATGAAAAGAGACTGAAAGTGAACTCTGCAGGATGGTTTCATTCAAATCCAAAGCTTTTGCTGTGTACTTGGGTCTATCCTTAAGCATAATACCTACAACAGCAACATTTCCTAAAAAACAAAAACAAAACAAAAAAAAAAACCAGCCATGCACCACCAACACCACAACAACAACAACAATGTCCGACTGCATTACTAAGCTGATTTAAAAAAAAAAAAAAGAAAAAAAAAAAAAAAAAAGAAAGAAGTCCAATTCAACCCAAGCAGCATCAATGAAAAAAAAATCAAAAAGTGGATTATAGAGCTAGAACTGCGGAAATGAGGCTGGTGTTTCCTAATAAATAATAGATCACAATGAGCGGAAATTAGGCTACAATGAAACTCGTCCTCGCGCTTTTTCCAACTCGACCCTGATAAGTCATAATACACAAACTCTAAATCCAATAAAAGTCCCCAAGATTGGAAAAAAAAAAAAAAAAAAAAACCAAACCACGTAGGACTGGGTTAGAAATGAGAAAACAGGCGGTCAAGATAAGTCAAGATGAATAGAAAAGAATTACCTTGCGTGAGCTGAACGCAGTGCGGCTTTGGTTAAAAAATATAGTCTATACAGCGCGCAGGAAGCGTGCAGTGTTCAAGTGAGTGAGAGAAAAGGCGCCTTCAGGCCATTTTAAAGGGGCTTCCGACTGAGAGAGAGAGAGACTGAGAGAGAGACAGAGAGAGAGAGGGGAGGGAGCCAAAAAGGGAGGCTGGGAATCAGCCTTGCCTTGTGTTACATGGAGAGGGGGAGTTAGATGTAAACCATGCTCAATATTATTGTTTATAAAATCGAGACTATTTCCTAAACTCACATTCACAACATGACCAAAAGTTTGTGGACACCTGAGCATCACATACATGTGCTCTCCTTCACCAAAACAACAACAGCAAAACTATTAAAAACAAAGCCTAGGCTACAACTCTGGTCTAGAGAACGTCTTAGCATTACAATTTCCTAACGATCCCAGCATAACTAACTCACAAATCTCCACACGCTCCAAAATCTTTTGGAAAGCTTTTCCCGGACGACTGAAGCTTAGTATAACAGCAAATAATGAGATAAGTATATACAAGTGTGATGGTCAGGGGTGCACAAACTTTTGGACATATAGAGTATTTATGGGCTAGTCCATGTAAGCAAGACAGTATAAATAGGACACATGCTTGATGGAAAATATATGGTGAAATACACTTTACAATAAAGTCCTAACGTGTACTTTTCTTGTTGTGTAGGTGGTATTTTTTTTACTTTTGTACCTTTAATACATACCTTTCACCTGGAAACATGGATATAGTGGACATCGTTAAAAATGACTTAAAGTCCATATAAATGGACTGTAATTACCTTTGAAGCATTAATAGTAAACTCCATGCACCTTATAAGGAAAAAAATCTTAAACTAGATTTTCTTGTCCTTTAAGCCGTACCTTTAACGTTTGTACCTTTAATATGTATCTTTCTTCTGGAGAACATGGATAGAGTGACGTTAATTTATGTAAAAAATTTTTACCCTTTTACCCATTTATGCACTGTATTACCTTTTAGAGTAAAACTACTTTTACTACTGTGTTTGAGCAAATCCACTTCACTTGGGCATGTGAAGGAGTGAATCCTTAAAGCATGCTGCCTAACAAAATGACATAGTGAGTCCTTTCAAACATAACATGCAGGAAATAAACATAATAGGGAAAATACCAGCAGCACCTTTAATAGATATCTTTCACCTGGGAACCTTTAGTATACCTTTAAAATGGGTTTAAGCTATGTATATTATATATGAACTGTGATTACCATTTAGAGTAAAGTTTTTCTGGTACATGACATCCACTTTCCCAGGTAAGATACTTAGCCTACTAAAGGTACAGTAGGTGTATACCCCAGCAACAAGAAAAAGTACCCTTTTTTTCTGAGAGAATACAATAGTGGTCTTCTGCCAAAATTCTAATTACAGTGTCAACAACAGCAGTCAAGTCAGGTCAAGTACACTTAAAAAAGTTTTTATTTAGTAGTATAAAAGTATTTATTATCCTCCAAGTTAACATTATTTACTTTTTTTTTTTTCAGCTATTTGAGGTTTGGATTAAAGCCATTCAATGCAAGTTAAATAAACTAATAATTATAAGAACTCAGTGATAATTGTGTGCCGTGATTTCCAGCACTGTTGACACAGCACATAGTGAAGGAGTGGATGAGTGTATGTATACTTTACATACAGTGCTTTAAGTCAAACAGTCGACTTTATTACCATATTGCATAACAAAAAGAGATCGTGAGCATTTTAAAAATGTACCTTTCTTCGAGGTAAATATTTTACACCTTCAATATATATCATTCACCGGTAAATGCATACATAGCATTCCTTCAAAAAGAATTGAAGGTATGTACAGTAAATAGACCATGAATATTCACACTAAGCTAAAGGTACAAAAGGTGTTTGCTAGAGGGTACCACTCCATCAGCAAGAAAAATGACAGTTTAGTACTCTTTTGTTCTGAGAATGTACAAAGATATTTTACTGATAATCTGATTATAGTGTGTTGTATAGATTCATCATCATCCATTCATATTGTGTAAGTAAGTGCTTTGTCCATAAAACACTGGGCGTGAGGCAGGAATACATCCTGAATGGGACACCACACACACACACACACACACACACACACACACACGCGTGCGCACACACATTGATATTTATGTCTTTGAGGGGACCTTCTATTAATTTCTTAGAGCATGAATAACCCTAACCCTAACTATGACAACCCTAACCCTTACCCAGCTCTAACCTTGACCATAAGTAACTAAACAAAATACAAGACTTTTGGCTATTTTAGTTTTTTTTAATTGAGTTTTCCCTTGTGGGCACCAGAAAAAAATTTCCCCCCCAAGATATAAATAGCAGGTTTTTAACATATTGTGGGGACAATTTGGTTCACGCACACACATGCACACTTTCATTCACACCTACAGGCGATTTATAATCGCCCATCCACCTACTGGAATGTTTTTTTGGAGGTGGGGGTGAAACCTGAGACCATGGAGGAGTATTTACTTCACACACAATGCTTAAAATCAAAATCGTATTGCATAAGACAATGAGATGCTTAAAAATAAAAATGCACTTACATAAATATAATGTGGAAAACCCCAAACGTAATCACAGGGGGAAATACCTCAATTACAAACATTACAAGGACCACAATAATCAGTTGTAGATGCTGCATCATTGTTACTATTCTATTTATTTATTTTTGCGTAAATGGTTTTTCAAGCTACATTTCAGTGTGATGGGTTATTCTCTGTAGACGTCGGATCTAAAAAGTGGAAAAGTTCAAGGGGGTGAATATTTATAAGAATTTCTTATGATGTTAAAATTTGACTCCCAAATTTCTGCCAGTATGAGCTTTAGATTTAGGTCAATATGTATGAATAATGTTTATGATCTTGACCGTTGTTTTTCATATAGATATCTATACATAATTTTATATTTTCAGATTTAAACCTCATACATTGTCGTTAACACAAAACATAAAGGCATGTGTCAAATCTAAATCAAATGGAAAATTGTCTTAGAGTTTCGAAAGTAAATAAATCTAGACACCCTCATTTGTTTTCCATGTCTCCTTTCTTTCTCTCTTTGCGAGGGTAAAATTTCTCTTCAAAGAAGGTGACCAATATATGTGAGCCATCAGTGGCTCAGACACAGTTTGCAGCCTTGGATTGTGTTGCAAATGAGGATGAAACTTTAACCCCTGTAGGCCTATCACTTTACATACCCAGGAATGAAGGATATCACACCTGAGGTCTGGGAAGGTCTTCAGTCATTCAGGTCATGTTGAATGCAGGCAGTCAGAGAGACGTTTTTAGTCTTCGTCATCGTGATTAGAACCGGTAAAGAACCTTGGAATAGTGGAGAACTTCACTCCTGAGCTGTCTGACCTCAAAACCCAATTCTACGTATATGCACTTCTTTTAATTTATCTACTAAAACATGCACCTAAATTGTACTTTAAACCCACTATGACTGTGACTCATGATTTTAACAAGCTGATTGTAATTAACTGACTCACTTTTTTTTATTTTAGGTTGCATCCTACACAGAAAATCACTGTTTAGCATGATATTCTGTTATGCGCTGCAAAAAAATCTCATCTCATCAGGCAAACTAATGTCCAGTATAGTTGAATGCACTGAATGTCTGATTTTGAGATTATGATAACACAAATATACAATTATTAAGCCTATTTACACTCTTTTAAGCTTGAACTTGTCTTGTTTTATTTAGAACAAATACTATTTTCCAATAGAAAAATGTATAATCCTTGATCTGTTGAAGTTTTCTGTATGGTAAAATGTGTTGATTTAACATTTATGGAAGGAGTCTCCAGTTCCAGTGCTTTGTAACAGTCAGCAAGTTTCTCAATAACAAAGAAAGAGGAGCTGGTGTGGGAACGACCGCATTAAGGTAACATAGATAACAGGAACTTCTCTCTTACTATAAATGAATGACTATAAAGAGATAAAAATATGATCATTCAATAATAAATAAAAGTTCATTGTAAGTGATGGCAAATTGCTGTGGAATAAGAGGAATAAAGCAGTTCAGGAGAAACTTCGGGTTATTATTTTCCTATAACAGCATGACATAAAGTGAACTAAATTAATAAATGAGCATATTATTTTATTTATAACTTGCCTTGCCTGCTAACAGAAAATACTGAAGGCTTAAGATTTTGGCCAATTTCTCTATTTAATGTTACTTTTCATTACTTCTAAAAAATCTTGTGTGGAGAATTTTTTTTATTTATTCTTTATTTACTTACAGCTTTTTGCGCAATACAGCTTTAACGGTCGGTGACTGGGCTTGTGACCGTGATTTAGTGAAATATTTTGTTTATTGTAGTGTATATTTGCTTTAGCCATTTTTTGTACAGGGTTCTAAAGTATAGCCACACCCAGTACAGACAAGGTCTTACATTTAGTTTACTTTTAGAATTAAACGGTGCAGAAGTTAAAGCGTGAGGCTGGTATCTATTTGAAGGCACTAAATAAAACAAATTGCTGCAAAGTATGTAGCAAAAAGCCATACTCAGATCTCATTGGCTGCTGCGTGATTAAACACGTTTAAAACGGCCGTGAGAATTGCCCGGGTTAGTCACAGCGCTGTCATGAAATGCCTAAGTTCACCTCCTAAATCTTATTACTGTTATTATACTGAACTGCATTAAACGCAATTACAGCTGTGCTAATTTTCTATCCGTTAGCAATCCTTTTGTAAACACTGTCTTTTGGTAAAGTGATACCTGAAACAGTCATGCACGTAAAACAATACCGAGAGACAGAGACACCTGAACGAGGTCAACATGGGCTCACATGGGGTTCTTTTTCTTTTTTTCCCCTCTTTTCTTTTTCTGTCTCTCACACACACATTCATAAATGTTCCTGTTTTGAATTTAATAGCATGTTACGTTTTACGTCACAAAATAATATTTTAACAGGTAAAGTCCTTAAAAATGAAGAATGTGCGATTTAAAAGTGTATCAAGATATATTAGCTAAAAGAGAAAGCTAGGCAAAAGCATGCTAGTGTATTTTCTTAGCAGTTAGCATGTATAAAGGTTCAATCTGGTGAGGAAGCAGGGACGCTAAGCACACATGATCTCTGTCTTATAGATAACAGATAATTCTACATTTTGTCATGTTTTATACAATCATTTAGTTAATTACATTTGTAAACCAACCCGTTGCCGTTTCTCGGCGTTCAAGCTAACATGAGCGTGCATTTTGCTATGGCTAATTTGTATATACTGTATATCAAATGGTTTGAATGGCGAAACTCAATAACAAGAATTTTCTGATGCCTTTATGTGCCCTTGTGTGGTCCTACTGCTCACTTGCAAAGGTGTAGTGGCACAAATGCATCACAGACATTAGCTAGGTACCCATTTAGCTAGCCAGATCAACTTTTCACAACATTTCCCCTCTATTTTCTGTGTAATGAAACCAAGCTCCTGCAACGTACACCTTACAGTGTCTCAATGTCTAAATAAAAAAAAAAACAATTACCAGCTGATACCAACTTTCTCCTTTCTCCATGATGAAATATAATAAACAAAAACAAGTCCAAACCATGGCTAAGCTTTTCTGTGAAGCTCTTACCTTTCTGACAATTCTGACTTAAAGTGATATTTATGTGCAATTTGGGGTCCGAATTTTATCCCACTATCTGATACCCCATGAAAGCACCATTATATCTAACTAATAATCAGGAATATAATTGACGTTTACAATTTTAGAGCCATGAAATAAACAGTACGTTCAAGCTAAAAGCAAAATTCCTATAACGATGAGAAATAAGTATCCCTGAAAACTGTTGTGGCTAATTTATGCTAATACTATGGTATGGTATGCTAATTCAGATTATTATGATGTTTTCCTTTTCTCATATGTATTCCATTTTATAAAAAAGAGACTTTCTCAACGAATAAAAGAACTCCGTTTGATGTGAGTTTTGTTTGCTTTAAGTCTTTCTTGCCTCCATAAAGGTTTAGACATAAAACCTGTGCACTAGCTAACTAGCCAGCTAACTTAGCCACATTTACTAAATAAAACTGTGGATTATTGTGGTGCTTTGATTGAAAACAAAACTGAGAAAGTAGCTTAAATAATAGAGACTGATGGAGAGTAATGATGCTTAAATCCCACATGTCACATTTGAGCTAGCATACTAGCACTTGCTAGGTAGCTGGCTAACTACTTCAACTGGACTACTTTGGATACCCATACATCCTGGTATTTTCTGTGAGTTTAAATGTATTAAATGGCTTAAAATTATATTTTCATTGTAAAATAAACAAACATATGCGTGTGTGTGCGCGTGTGTGTGTGTGTGTGTGTGTGTGTGCGTGTGTGTGTGTGTGTGCTTGTTCCACTACGCCATTGTGTTTTTACATTCGCACAGTGTTTACAGCCATCGTCTGTTGGTCGAAACACGCAGAGGAGACACCCATCAAAAGGTAATTTGCTTCATAATGGCAAGAGGCAAGCTTTATCATGTATGTAGGATTATAGTGTGGAAACAGCCACACACACACGCATGCACACATGCATGCATGTACACACACACACACACACACACACACACACAGACAAAGAGTAGTACTTTAAAGCCTAGACCAGCTCTCGGGTGGTCTTGAGTTCCTACAGCCATGTGGATTCTTACCCCTCCCCCAATCACCCTATATGGTGATCCTATATTCTTACACACACACAAACACACATGCACACGCACACACACACACTTTTTCTCTTTCTGTCCATTTTTAGGATCCATACAGGCCAAAAATCCAACTCCTGGGATTCCCCAGAGTAGTTTCTGACTCGTGTGAGATCTGGAAGTGACTCACCTACACACACACACACACACACACACACACACACACACAATCAGCCAGGGATACTGTTGTGAGAGATGGGGGATGAAGCTACGGAGAGGCTCTGTTTCCTTTATGTGTGTAAATGGAGGAGGAGGAGGACTGACTCATTAGCCGTGAGTCGACTCTGACTCACAGGAAACGGAGAGGAAACAGCGGACACAGGAAGCGGTGAATGCGGCACACTTCACACACACACACACTCAGCCTCATGCCGAGATAAAAAAAAACGTAAATATAACCAGAGCTCTCATGTCTGTGTGATGCATCACAGGCCGTGGGTTTCCTGCATAATCGCCGGTGAATGAACCAAACGCATGCCTTGCGCTGAACCAGATGAGCACTCGACGAATTTAAACATAAAGCCCTCTCTAAAATTATTCGGCTGTTTAAGAAAAAAAAGTATGCACAATGAATGAAATGTTTGACTCAAACAACTGGAGATTTTTAAATAAAACAAACTATATTGTTTTAAATAGCTCTCATTATCCAGGGACTCGCACGGTAGAGGGTCTGATGACTCTTTTTTTTGTCTTGACTCGGAAATGTTTTGGATTTATTAGCATTCAGTCTTGGGCATTGGTCTTGCTAAGTATGGTCTAGGTCTGTGAAAACAATGCTTGTGTTGTCTTTTCTTTTGCCTGCAGTCTCCATGACAGGAAGTAATTTCTTCTTTGAATCATTGGCACAGTGCACGAATGAAGCCGGCTAGCTGTAGTAAAGGCTTGTCCTCAAAAAGAGATTTCATGGTCTCGATCTTGACTCGGTCTCACTTGCCTTTGGACTCGATCTTGACTTGGTCTCGACCACTTTAAGACTCGATCTCAGCTTGTCCTGGCCTTGGACTTGACAATGGCGTTCGTGACTAAAGATCTCGTTCGTGACCCAGGCCACCACACCTGTAGGCATTAATGTAGAAGCATATTGTGAGAATATACCTCTAGCCTTCCTTAGGAGAAGGTGAAATTATCCCGTGCAACATGAAGATAAATCATAAGTAAAATTACTTCTGAGAGAAAGAAGCAGGAGTAGAACACTGAAAAAAAAATTATGAAATCAATTAAACTCACCGTTAAGCACAATTAGGGTCATAATAAAAAAAGAAAATGTATGAATAGAAAAGACATCCACATGCACAAACCTAAAAACATCTCGGAGCTTGTCATGTTCTGCATGGAGAAAGTGTCTCCAAAGTTCGAGAGTGCTGTTCAATGTGATTTTATTTAATTTATTACCTTTTAAAATCCAAGAAATCCCTAGGCTTTATCTAAGTGTAACACTCTGATCAATTAATGTTAAATTCACTATTAAATCTGACTTGACTTGACTTGTTGCTCCCTCAAAGGGAATAGCATTTTAATGATGGGGGGTGTCACTAATTTTGAAACCAGTGTTTCACAGAAAAAAACCCAATACCTAGGAAAAGAAACCGAAACTATCGAGCATCCTCATGTTTAATCTCAATATCACGAGTCTTTGTTTTCGGAAGGGTGCCAATAATTATGGTGATGACTCTAAACAACATGCTAAAACCTCTTGTAAACAATCCATTCCTGAACATACGTGCCATTGAATAATGGAAGCGAGCGAAAGTCAGGTACTTTCCGACTCTTTTATTTACGTGCCCTAGATGACATGAGTCACCTCGAGTTACATACCGAGAGTTCCACATCCCTGAGTCATTATAAATAAGGAAGTGAGAATGAAATTATCAACCGAAAATATGTGATCTGTTGTACTTAAATACTTCCTCTTTAACCAATTTCTCCCACTTGCACAGGAATTTCATCATATACAATTCTATCTCTAAATACCGAGAAAATAAATGCAGCAAGACTAATGAGTCATAAGTGCACGCGGTGAGAAGGAAACTGACTTTCTCCGACATTTAATAATTATATCAAACAATGGATTTATTCTTGATTAACTGAAATTCTTCAATCAATTATATGCTTTAAATAAGAAGGAGGTATAAATGGAGTAAATGTTAAAAATGAAACTGTATACACTTTACAAAAGTCTGATGGTGAAAATGTTTCTGTCTGGCATCATTTTTCCACTGAACACAAAGATCTTCCTTACAAGTGTAATTTGTGCTCAACATGGTTCCCTCGTCAACATCATACGTCGATAAGATCTTCACTTCCATTGCTATGCTGACGACGTTCAGCTCTACATCTCCACCAATGCGTCTTTCTCTACTCTGACCAACTGTGTCACTGATATTAAATCATGGATGCAAACCAACTTCCTCAGACTAAACTCAGATAAATCAGACATGAAGGATATTTCTGTCGCAAATCCCTCAGAAAAACCACTCACAACTTGTGTCTCAGCTTCAATAACTCCACGTTGTCTCCCTCTCCTTACATCCGTAACCTCAGAGCCATTTTCAACAGCAACCTCTCTTACGAATGCCACGGCAAGCAAATCACTAGAACTGCTTTTTTCCTGCTAAACAAGTCTCTGTCAATCAATCTCCATTTCTGCTGCCGAAACACAGATCCATGCATCCAGAATTGATGATGGTTCTGAATAAACTCGAGCGCATCCTGAACTCTGTCGCTCGTCTGATCACTCCACTCACTCCTGCCCCCTGTGATCACATCACTCCTGTCTTCCTGAAGCGTCACTGGCTTCCTGTTCCACCAAGGATTCAATTCAAAGTTCTCCTTTTCCCTTATAAAGCCCTTCATAACCTGGCCTTCTTCTGACTCACCCACCTGCTCCAACACCACAGTTCTTCTCGCAGCGCCCGTTACTCAAATGCCAAACTCCGAACTCCTGTTTGTACCATGCAGCGCCAAGCACCAGAGCTGGGGAGTCAGAGCTTTCTCCATGATTGCCCCCTCCCTTTGGAACTCCCAAACTAACCCTAACGCCCCAACCATACACCTGAGACTGCACTGAGCTGTCCACTTCTCAATACTCACCTGTTTAGAATTGTTTTTAATATGTAATTAATGTTCCTCGTGACCCGCAATGGATAAGCGGTATAGAAAGTGAACGAATGAATGAATGTGATTAATGTTGTGTGTTATACGCACATTTATTTCAAAATAAATATTCACAATTTTTTTTATTTGTATTGTCTCTTTGATTATTTTGTGTATGTAAAGCATTGTCATTGAGTACCCTGAAAAGAGCACTATAAAAATTATTATTATTATTAATTAAATGATATTATCCGCAACAGCTTAAATGAAAAGTAGTATCTTAGAAATATTGACATGAATTTTAGAGTTTCTTAGTATTTATTTCCCCTTTTTTACTTTAAAGGTCCATTAGGTAGGATTTTGAGAGAAAATGCAGAATACAGAATTCATAAGTATGTTATCATTAGTGTATAATTGCCTATAAATTATAAATTATATATATATATTTTGGACCCCACTTTAATTATTAATCATTTTCTCAAGACTGAATCTAAGAAATCTATGTTAAGCCACTCCAGGCATCAATATCTCTTTTTTTTATTATTATATTATTATTATTAATAATAATAATATATTTTTTTAAGGTTTCTTGTCTGCATTTTGCTCTTAAATATGTGATCTAACAGCGTTTTCCTGTGATTTCCAGTTAGCCTAAATGCGTACACCTGGTTCTAAAATGACCTGTGAACACCAGAACCTTCTCAGTTTTGGACCTATAGGCTGTGTCTATCTGCATGTCTGCATCATTGCTCTACATGGAAAAGACCTGACAGAGGAATCTGCTGGTGAGACTTCACAAAGATGGAAAAGGACACAGGAAGATTAGTGACCAACTAAAAATCAGTCGAAACATGGTCTCAGGAGTAATCAAGAGGTATAGAACGAGCCATAGGACCACTAATCAGAGCCACATTCAGGGTTTCTGTGAAAGCTCAGAAGGACATTACATAACGTCGACCTCTATGGACGGAATCCGAGAAAAAGAACATTGCATGCTCCTCGGTATAAAACTGCAAGAATAAATTTTGTTAAAAAACGTGTACATTGGGAGCACATCCTTTTGTCAGTGAGACTGAGGTAAATGTGTTCAGCTCAGATGGAGTCCAGCATGTTGGTGTGAACCTGGCCAAGAGTCCTGACAGTGAAGCACGGTGCTGGGAGTACGATGATATGGAGCTGCATGAGTGCTGGGGAGAAGATTTATAGATGGCGCCATGGATGCCTGTGGAAAGACCAAGGCTGACGAGATGACTCCCAGTCTCCCGAAGCTTGGCTTAAGTTATATTGCAGGAATATTGCAGCATGATAAAGATCCAATGCGGACTCTGCAAATTATATAACATTTTCTAAAGAAAAGAGTGAAAGAATGTCACCTGACTTTGGGGTATTTTAAAGAGAAAGGTAAAGCAACACAACCCCTTTTGTCCGTCTAATTTTTCATATTTTCTCACCTAGTTTGACAACTCTTATGACCTGTTCCTTGACGTTCCCTCTGTAGCCCTGAGTGACAAGCTCTTGACCCTCGTCCCTGATGACATGTAAGGACATGAACGTTGATTGGTCAGGGTCAAACATGGTCTCCTGACAGAGACATGGCAAGAAATTATGAGTTCCTAATCTGACACGGTGACCATCATGAAAGACAAAAATATTGTGTAGTCTGATCCCAGTATTAGTTTTTAATCTTACATAAGAGCAAATACCCTGCTGTTCAACTTAGAAGTAATACAATTTCTGCAAAATGATACAATTTTGAATCATTTATTTAAGTGATAATGCACAGGGGTGTACTTACTTTTGCACGTTTTTTTTTTTTAAGTATTTTGGTGATTATATTTCAAATTAATGCTGTTTTACCTTGTTAACTTGAATTATACAACCGTAGATTGTTGTGAAGTTAACTTTAAACTGCACTTAAGTTCTTTTACATACAGACTTGTACATGTGACGTCACTGAAACATACATTTCACCCCAATCATTTTCTCAATTCTATTTTAATACAGTTATACGCTAGCACATGCAATCTCTCTTAGGTATAAATAAATAAATGCATTACGACTTGATGTGGTACGAAAAGATCCGTTTTGCCAGAAGATGGCGCTAATGAGTTAACATTTCCAGTAATTGAATCATTTCCTGAGCCGATTCGATGTGCCGAATCTTTTTATAGGCTTTTAGATGCACAGATGGCTCAAAGTTCAATCTTTTGTGTGCCTGATATTAACGCAGGGGATTGTGGGTCATTAACAGATGGGTTATTTGTGTACAGGCCCTGATGGAGAAATGGTAGCGGTCCAGATGGTGCAGCAGTCTCCGGACATCTCTAGCTCTTATTTATTGCACATGAATGATTTCCGGCTTCTTTGCAAAAACAAACAAACAAATATATATATAAATAATAAAGGTGCTTTAGTATTTACCTTCTTACATCTATGACTAGATTACCTTCCCAACAAAATAATGAAATTGCAAATAAAAACATTAATTTAATGATATCTCTATTTTTGAGGTCTCTCATAATTAGTAAACTCAATTATACAGTTTGAATGCACTTTTTAAATATTATTTAATATTATCAAAATAATAAATATTCTGAAATATAAAGCATTTAAGCTTAGCCTATAGATAATCTCTAATCTACACTCCTGTGCAAAAAAATAATAAAAATGAGGCAAACCCAATACAGCAAAACATGAAGCTTTTAATGTCTCAACAAAAACCACTGAGCAGAAAATAAGCAGGAAGTAAAAAAGCGCTCCTGAGACGTCGGCCTTCTTCTGCTGGTCGATGCTCGTTGCTGAAACTGTCGGGGGGAAAAGCAGGAAACTGGGAAGTTCACTTACACAGTCTTCTGGTGCGCAAAGAGAAAATCAGGAAAAGATTGAAATGTTGAAATGATACGAAATTGAAACTAACTTGTCCGGGGGTTCAAAATGTTCCAAAATCTCTTCTGTTTGAAGACTTTAACATCGAGTGGAACAACACGGACTCGTCTTTCTGTAAAAAGCCGTCTGCAGGTTTACCCACAATCCTTAAAGGAAATCGAGGGAAAAGTCGTCCAAGACCAATTTACTTTATCTATCTGTTTCATTCTTGCACATTTTCCTGACCAATGATTTGCTGTTCAGACCATTAAAAGCTTCATGTTTTGCAGTATCGGGTTTGCCTCGTTTGTTTTTTGCCCAGGAGTGTACATGTAACAAGGTCTATTCCTCCAGCTACATTTAAAACTTTAGAGTAGATTCATAAATATCTGGATCCATAGGCATTTTTTCTCATATGAAATTTAATGATTAAAGGTCCGATATGGCATTTAAACTAATAAAGACGATCAGAAGATTCGGACACGATTCGTACACAAGTGAAGTCCGAGGCTGTCAATTTGAGCATTTATTGTAATATCCGTGTTTAAATGAATAACTGGCTATGGATCCAGACCTTTAGTACGTGTCGTGTGTTCTGTTTAAACTATTGTCTACTTGCTCTTTTATTAACACTTGCATTAAAAAGAACAAACAAAAACCTCTCGTAATTTTACAGGAAGTTCGACACATCCTGGTATGCACATGCTGATCTTTAGGGAAGTGATGAAACGGATGCACACGGAGCGGAGTGGGTTTTTTTAAAAATCAGTTTCATTTGGTATGTTTGAATAATGGCCAAATGACAAGAGCTGAAATAAAGAAACAGGAACACTTGATCACGTTTCGGTTTAATGATGGGGTCGGGTGGTGAGAATCAGCAGGTAAGAGTGAATGGGAGGATGAGATTCACATAACATGGCTAGCCATCACTTTCCAACTTGTGTATTTGGATGGACGTTAAAGACTGATGGCTTAATGAGAAGGTTTAACTTTTTTAAATCTGATCGGGAGACGTTCGTGTGATGATTTTGATTTTATTTAGAGGTTAAACAGATGAGTGGGATGAATCTCGGACATCCATCAGGTCCGCTACGCCACAGCGGCTCTTCCTAAACCAAATAGAGAGGAAGCATAAAGCTTTTAGAGTGTTCTGAAGATACCTCACATGGGAGAACCCTATTCAGGATAAAAATCTCAGGGCATTAGCAAGTAAACGAAATCAAGACAACACAGAGGAACGGCATAGGATGGCAAAGAATGAATGGCAGAACAACTCAAGCTTCTCTGATTCTCTCTTCTTATTCTCTCCTGTAGCTTTAAGATGAGACACGGATGGTGGTGTTGTTTCTACGCGCACGTTATGAGGAGTTGAACACGACTCTGTTACTGTTTTTCTAGTTATGGAGCGAAGACGGAATTTTGTACACCGTGATGGTGGGAGTTATTTTCATATAAAGATGTTAGTTGGTTCAGACCAACACTGTTTGTCCTGACTCATGTAGTGGTTAGACTCCAGGAGCATCGTGAAAGCTGTCAGCAGGAGAGACTCCTTACGTCAATCTTCAATAAACACATCTCTTGAACTCTCCTTTTTTTCATTAACGTTTATTACAAAATCCACATGAATGTGTTGTGACTATATAACAACAGAAAAATGTTTATAACAAAACACCTAGCTAATAAAACTAGCCAAGTCTCATTCATTCATTCTTCAGTAAGCACTCCTTAAAGCACTGTTTAAAAGTAAACATGAGTAATGAAACGTTCAAACAGACGTGATCTCCCTCAAGCCGAGTCAACGGGAATAAGGAAAATGGCTTCCACACAATCTAAACCAAAAAAATGTGCACTTGTGTAAATGTATATAGATTTATATTTGGTGCTTTGATTCTAGAAAGATCCCTGTGATACCGGACGCCAGCGTGAAGCTCTGTGGACTGAAAGCTGTGACTGGATGGACCTCAGATCTGCCAGAAAGGAAGAATAAAGGTGAGTTATGAAAGCGTTTAATACTTTTCAATAGCCCGTTGTGTTAATGCCTTTCAGCTGAAGCTCATTATAAAAAAAAAAAAAGTGATTTGTCGTCATATGTGACCTTAACCTGAACTGCCATTAAATCTGAAATGATGTTCAGGACAGTCGAACTCGTTTTAGATAACGGGTAACATTATACTTAGCCCAGTGCTGAGTGGGTCAAAAAAAACCAAAAAAAAAAAACACAAAAGTGACAGACAAGTTGCATTAATATTTACTCCCATTGCGTCAAAAGGCCTAAAATGGGTTCTTCTGGAAAGAGACGTTAATAAGGTGTCAAAATCTCAGCTTGCAAATGATTCTTACAGGCCAGTATAGAACAATAACCCAGTTTAGTCCATCGATGTTATTGCTCCATTTTGCCCCCTAGTGGACCGACAGAGCATTTCTTTTTTTTTTAATCTTCCAATCAATTACAATCTACAAGAAGAATTTCATTTAGATCACAGATTCTAAAATCAATTGTTGGTCTGAACTACAAACTTAATCACGCGCCCTGCTTTAAAGCATCTTCTCCACCGGAAGACCAAATGGTTCTGTACACTTACCCGTTACACCTGGATAAACTTAATTGGCCTTTTATAAATGCTGATTCTTCACTAAGCAGTGTATGCGTGTGGCTCATGAACAAATCTGAACCCAGGAGTATCCGTATACTGATCACGCGAGCGTGTTCGTTCTCCAACACGCATTAATCAAGTGATTACATTCTCAGCATACAGGAACTCTGGGTGCTCTTCCTCATACCTGCGGGTTCTTCCGGGGTCTCCCTCTGCCTCTCTTCTCCGCCCCGCTCTTCTCTTTAGTAGACACGGCGCCCTTGTCCTTGGAAGTCTCGCTCATGATCTCTTGCTGGCGTAAAGGAAATAAAACCGGATTAGGACGAACGCGCATCATTTAAAGTGCGTCACAAGATTAGTGCATACTGACCACTGTAAACTCGGAGCACCCCACAAGATCTGCTGTTTCGGAGATGCTCAGGCCCAGCCGTTTAGCCATCGCGATTTGGCCCTTGTCAAAGTCGCTCAGAAGCTGACGCTTGTCCATTTTCCCTGCTTCCAACATCAACTCCGAGAGCTGAGTGTTCACTTGCTGCTTAATATGATCCACCCATTGACAGGTGCCACTGTAACGAGATGATCATCGTTTTCTCTTCACCTCTCAGCAGTTTTATGATGTCATGCCTGATAGGCGTATATATATATATACACTAACCGAGCAGTTTATTAGGAACACCTGAACCCCTACACAGTGCAAACTGCGTGACGCATCCGTATCAACATCTCAAAGGGATGTTACCAACATGGCACAGTGAAGTGAGGATGCTGTGAGAGCAAAGGGAGGCCCTGCTCAGTATTATTCTAGTGTTCCTAATAAAGTGCTCCAAAGTGCATGTATACACATAAACATGTAAAGGACATCCGGAAGGAAAAAGACTAGGTATCAGCAAAAATGCTTGATTTTAACATCAAATCAGGTCATCTTTAAAATTATTATTATTATTATTATTTTTTTTTTATGAAATTCATGTCACAATGTCTCAGACAGGTGTATTGTTTTATTATACCATCACACTGGCCAAATACAGTTTAGGGGTCTTTAATCTTACGCATAAAGGGCAACATCTTCAAAACTCATTTAAGTTTAAAAACAAAACAATAGCTAATCAAGCAGGATGTTCTTATAAATAATTTATGCATCAGCTTTCATCTTAAAAAATGATTTAATAAGACACCAATAAATCTCCACACATATTTATAGGTTTTTTTGGTTCAAGTTTAATAAAAATGAAAGCATAAATTCGGTGTTTTCAAAAAAGGCAGCATGTTGTATATTTATCCTGCTGACTAATACACACATACCTGGACATTAATAATCACAAACCTGCAATAAATACAGGAAGGTGAGCTGGGGCAGCTAGCATGAGTCGGTTGCTAGCTAATAACCAGGCTTGTGTTTGTTTACAATGCAAAAAAAGAAAAGAAAGAAAAATCCCTAAACCGTGTAATTCAACACCTGAAATCATTTACCAGCTGTGAAATTTTACACCAAGCAAGAATTTACATCATCAACACATAATAACATCATGCAGAACTGTGAAATACCTGCACGCGCGCGCTCGGCTTTAACTGGTACAGCTGTAACCCCGCCCCCTAGTGTTGCTACGGACACCCAGAAGGTATAAAATAAACGCGAGACGGAAATTCGAACAGGCGACATGTGTTATGGTGACCGCCACGTGCTCGGATGTTTACATGGATGTATTACTGATAAAAAGAAACAACAATATTTTTTTTTTTACTTTAGGTCGTATGCAGCTTTTATTCTTTTCTTTCTATTTCGTACTTTTTTTTTATTAATTTAATTATTTTTACAGTTATTCTGTTTATGAGTATATTTTTTGTACAGATTTTTATATGACCTTTTATATTAACTTTCGTTTTTTTTATTTCTATTTTGACTTCAATCTGTAAAGTGCTTTGAGCTGCATTTTATTTTTATGCAAATGGTTGGAAATTGCCACATACGGCTACGTTCACATTACGAGCCTCGTTGTTCAATTATGATTTTTTGCTCAGATCGGATTTGCTCGTCTTGACGGTTCACATTTATAATAACAAGTGAGCTGCATCTAACCGTAATATGAACACGTCTGTCCTCTGAAACATCACACATGTGCAGATTTATTCATTTTTGCACGAGTTATCTGCATCACCGATAACAAAAAACATGACGACTCATTATATTAAAACCGGCAAAATGGACGCTAGTAGCTAATGTGTGCATCGCATTTTGCTCTGGTGACAAACGGTTGGTCAGCTGTAGCTCTGCTCCATTGTAGTTTTTCTCAGCGGATGAATTCCAATCTGAGCATCTCATTCTTGTCGCATGGCCACGAATCAGATACATGTCTGATCTAGGGCTACATTCGAAAGTGACTCCATCTATGAAAAGATTGGTTTTCTGTGTCCACACATCCCTGGAAACATCTGATCTGTGTCACACTTTCTTGCTCTTTGTTGATGCTTATTAGCCCATTGCTGTGAGCACTGCATAGTGATACAAATATTTCTGACTGATTGCATGCAGTTAAATTAGAAAAAAAAAGAATGACTCGGTTGGTGAAGTGGTACGAAGGACTCACTAAAACAAAAACAAAAAAGTTGTTCATGCTAGCTCACCACTAGCGCAGCCCAAAAACATGAAACTTCAGACTGAATGAACATCCACAATCCAGATTTCCTGTTTCTAAGACATCCATGAAGTGACTGTGTGTGTGTGTGTGTGTGTGTGTGTGTGTGTGTGTGTGTGTGTGTGTGTGTGTGTGTGTGTGTGTGTGTGTTTAACAGTCAGAAATGGGAAGCAGTAACAGCATGCACCACGTGCCTTTCAAGATCGATAAAGTGATGGTGGTGAAGGGCGTCAAGGTGAGTGATGGACAACAACCTGAACAAAAATGTCTCTCATTCACTCAAAGTCCTGCGGAAACTGGGAGAAAATGGAGTTTCTAAAGGATTGAAGCCAGGCAAAGTATTTTTTTTTACTCTGAGTTGATAAAAGTAAAAACCCTGGCGTAACAGTCACTTAAGCCAAGTTAACTAGCCCAATAATAGGGGATGCATGCATTCGTTTTCAAACACAACAATCTGTGAAGTGATTTTTACCTACTGAATTATTGCATCAGATCTGTTTCCTGTGTGTGTAAACCAAATACCAAAACCCTGAGCGTTTCTCTAAAGTCTGCATTGCCCTTGAAGTTTGCAAACGTTTTATATAGAAGGATGTTAAGACAGCTGATACGTGTATTAGTTGCTGGATATCTTCCTCCTTGATGAAGAAATTCCAGAAGGGGCTGAGAAATAAATTTATAGATTCATGCAAGCTTGTATTGGAACATTAAATACACTGTGTTGATATACATATTATATAGTATCATAGAGCAACACAGAAACAACAAAATAGTTGCAGAAATGTTTAGAAGTTGAAATTCTAATGGATTTATTTGGACTAAAGATACAATATTTAACATTTTTATTTAAAACTATTTTTATTTATTGAAACAGGCAGAGTACACCCTGGATAGTTCGCCAGTCCAATATAGGGCAAACAAAGAGACAAACAACCATTCACACTCACACTCACAACTATGGGCAATATAGAGTAGCCACTTGACCTAATCCTGATGTCTTTGGACTGTGGGAGGAAACCGGAGTACACGGAGGAAACCCATGCATGTAAACTCCATACAGAAAGGTGCCCTTGGATCTTCTTGCTGTGAGGTGACAGTGCTAACCACTGCATGACCGTGCGGACCCGATTTAAACAATATTTCTATTTAATTGCACAGTTTTCTCAAAGGCAGTTGATCTGCGTTTCGTGGGTTTATATTTCAGATTTTTAATTTTACACTGAGTTACAAGGCTAATAGCAGATGAATCGGCTTAATGGAAGTGTGGTGTGATGGAATTACATTAAGGAGTCACACCAACTCAGTTAACACACCCAGGTTTGTCATACTGCAAAGCAGGAGGCGTGGATTCCATAAACAGGGTAATAATTTCTGGAAAATATCCTTTAAAATATAGGTAGTCTAAAGGCATCAAAGGAGACATGAAACGCAAAATACTGACACTGATCAGATGAAATGCAAGCTGTAGAAAGCACACACTTCAACATAAGAAAGAAAAAGAGGATGAGAAAAATGCAAGGAGTCAAAAGACACTGAGAGAAGGCATCAGTTTCGCACGGGGACGTGAGCGTCTGATTTCCCATCGACCACACTTCCACGCACAGACCAGTGACAATAATCAAAACACACACAG
>JAQQZR010000015.1:1666551-1684345 GCA_030068235.1 Notoglanidium macrostoma
AATATTTTCCTAATTTATAATAGTTTATTTTTCTAACTCATGCTTTTTAAACAAATAAATACAAATGAATATTTCACAATAATTTCAGAAGCATGTTTTTCAAAATTTATTAGGAAGGAAAAAATATATACTTTTTACTCCTTACATTTTCATTTGATCTGTATCTACATGATTTTATGCATTGTGCTGCTGCGACCTGATTGGCTGATTAGCAGACTGAATAAATGAGCAGATCTTAACTATAGCAAGTTTTAACTAATCTAGTATAGCTATAGTACAGTTAGTTATAACGAAAATTGAACTTTTTAACTCCTCAGTAAATCCTGTTCAAGGTGGACAAAGATGTCTGGGGCAAACAAACAAACAAACAAACAAAACAGAACAGAATCTGTGCCTGTAAATATTATTGTATATTGCTTGATTTGTATTTTGCTGGGAGGATTTCTTCATGTGAATAGTTTATGCGGGTTTATGATCACGTGGACATGGACATCTCTGTAACAGAACATGTTAACATGACAGAGTGACTGTAAAACAACAATATTTATTAAACAAATATATATATTTTTTCTTAGCAATCTTTGCCCATGGCTAGGGCAACATATCAAAGTGCTATTGTGCATTGTAGTACTCTATAAACCAAAAATATTTTTAAAGTTCACCGCAAACCTAACATCATAAGCCGATAAGCATACCGCAGGCGTTGTTTTCGTTGCTATGGTTACTAAAACGTCGTGTATTTGTTGCACGAGAGCTCAAACAACAATGCAATATATAAATTACAAACATATAAATATATAAACATATAAATTACTAACATAAGATGAGATGACAAATTAGTCACTTCGTGATATTAATTTTGGCCCTTTATTTGAAGTTATTATATTATCATTTAAAAACAACCTACGTTAAGGGCTTTCCTGCGACTCGAACGATGATGAAGGACTTCCTGTTTCTGTCGGCGCGTGCTTTTGATTGGCTGGTGGAGTTGACGTCATACTGTGCGACACTGTTGTGCTCTACAATCATGTACCGCGCTAGTTTTAGAGCATTCTGAGCTTGTTGTGGGGGTTATCTGATTACCTTTTCTTTTCTTTTGGCTAAAAAGTTGGAAGGGTAGAGGTGAAGAAGAGCAAAAGCAGAAAGAAAAAGTAAGAAAAGCGACCCGGTCGGGAGAATCGAGATGTCAAGCAACGGTATTTGGACAAAGTAAGCACCATAAACAACATACTGTAGATCCCTGTGCCCTGGCGGCCAAAGACTGCATTACAGATCCTAATGCACTCCCTCCACTCACATACCCGGACATTGTAAATTGCCTGGTTTTTGGACTGAATGCATACACTTTGCGAGAGCTCAAAAGCTTCAAATCACTAGAAGCTTATGAACAGTTTTGCAGTGGCTGGGTGCAAGATCTGCTAATCCACAAGCCATGCAAAAATCACTGAAATGTCGTCTTGATACTGAGACTGACAATATGCCTGGTTTGATGACTTGTGCCAGGAAGATCACTGCACCATTACCTACACAATCAGATCTAACACGGTTTTATGCTGATCTCCATAAAGCAGGGGACAAATCTGTTATATTAAGTGTTCTACCACAAACAAGTGTGTGGGAGAGGCGAAAAAATGAGCTGGAAGCCATCTCTCTCCAAGATCATGATTACTGCGCTGGCCCAGCTCCAGCCATAACTTCCGCTTCTACACCAGGTGTAGGAATGTCGTAACGCAAAGATGCCTTCAAATATAAATCAATCAAATACCATAAAGAGCAGCAAATAAACAAGTCCATATTAGCTGGTAAATTGTACTGAGCATCTTTATGGAAGAGTGGCCAGAAAAATGAACACATTTGGAGTTCAGCAAACAGCATGTGGCAGACTCCCCAAGCACATGGAAGACGGTTCTCCGGTCAGATGAGACTAAAATCAAACCTTTTGGCCATCATGGGAAATGTTGTGTGTAGTGTAAGCCGAATTCTTCCCATCACCCCGAGAACATTCTCACAGTGAAGCATGGTGGTGGCAGCATCATGCTGTGGGGATCCTTTTCATCAGCAGGGACTCAAAAACTGATCAGGATTGAAGGTAAGATGGATGGCAACTAAATACAAGGAAATCTCACTAAATCAGGAAAGCCTGTTTTAGTCTGCCAGAAATTTGAGTTTCATCTTCCAGCAGGACAAATAACCTACACACACTGCATAAGGTACGCAGGAGTTGTTTAAAAGAAAATGAAATAGTGAAATGATAGAGAAATCCCAGACCTCAATCCAATTGCAAAGCTAATAGAGAATACCCCAAGAGACTTATAGCTGTAATTGCAGCAAAAGTATTGACTTTGTGGAGGGGTGAATACTTAT
Organism: Notoglanidium macrostoma; assembly: GCA_030068235.1. Classification (NCBI taxonomy): domain Eukaryota; kingdom Metazoa; phylum Chordata; class Actinopteri; order Siluriformes; family Auchenoglanididae; genus Notoglanidium; species Notoglanidium macrostoma. The sequence goes on from JAQQZR010000015.1 coordinate 1,668,916, forward strand.
ACACACTCAAGATTTCTGTATTTTTGTCTCAATTATTGTTTGTGTCACAATAAAACTTTTTTTTTTTTTTTGCACATTCAAAGTGGTAGGTATGTTGTGTAAATGAAATGGTACAAAAGCCCCCAAAAATCAATTTTAACTACAAGATGTAATGCAACAAAATATCAAAAAACGCTGAGGGGGTGAATACTTATTTTTTGCTCTTACTATTATGTTGCTGCATGACAAATTTCTCCATGAAGAACTTCTAAAAGTTTTTAGTTCTTATATTAGCTTAGACAATAATGTAAGAAACATAAACAATTTAATATCAGGGGAAGGCTGCAAATACGTATTTAATACAAAAAGAAATTTTATACAAAAAGAAATTCATACATAAGTAAACAAATAAAATGGACATAATATTTTACATAAAAGCATCACATTTGGAGCACATAACAGCTTTCTTGCTGCTCGAAGTAATTAATGTTTAACTTTTGCATTTAACTTTTTTTTTTCCAAGAAGTCCAAAAAGGGGTTTAGTATTTAGCACCTTACATCTGCGTTCATGCATAATACATTTTTTGCTAGTAAACTAATTACATTTAAAATAAAAATATTCATTATATGGTTCTCGTTTTATAAATATAATTGGAATTAACCGTGCACTGATTTAAAAATAATATAGTCACACACAAACGTTTGCAACGTTTAATGCAAAACTATTATTGGCTTGGACGCTTTTCTCACTCTGAAGTCGCAGCCTGATGACGCAGGGAAAGGGGCGGGGCCATTAGATGGCTATGTTGTGTTGGTTTGCGCGAGAGCGCCGCTTCGTCCTAACTGCTGAACGTTAAACTCGTTTTTTTATTGGTTTTTTTTTAGTTTTTAGATTTGACGGTTGTTGATGTGGAGGTGCTTTACAGCGGAGTGAGGCGCCGTGCGGTAATAGTTCATTTCGCTTTAGTGTTAAATATTAACTCAGGAATTGAGTCGTTGCTATTTTTTTTTTACACGCGCCCTGCCGACTTCCGGGTTCAAACGGAAATACATTAACCAGCACTTTAAAGAGGTACTGCGCACTTACACATGTGAAGCACAACAATGCTGTTGTTAATATTAAATTTCTTATCAAACTTATCATGGGTTTATAATGGCTCAACGCGCCATCTACTGTTTAAAATAATCCAAATGCTGACGAAGGGTCGACCGTTTGGGATTTATCTACGTCATGAAATTTATAGGTAATAAAAAATGTTAAGCTCTCTAACCAGAGTTGGGAGTCTGTGCTCATTTTTAATTCTACGCTTATCAAGATTCATCACTAATAGGAGTTTCGTTTTCCCCCCCCTAACCCTCGACTTATTATATTCCAGTTATTTTTGGCGCAATGGTTCGGACTTGTGCTTTTGACGGCTGTAAAAGCACCACCGGACTGCATTCTTTCCCTGCAGACCCTCATGTGGCCCGGCAGTGGTTGCGGATGGCAGGACGGTCCCTCAGTAGCAACACCACTACTATGTACGTTTGCAATCAGCATTTTTCCCGAGAGTGCTATTCTAACTACACTGAAGTTGAGCTGGGATTTGTGTCAACCCGCCACCTTCGTCTCACTCCTTCTGCAGTTCCAAATCCTGCAGACTTTCTGTCCTTTCTTAACCCGGTGAGTGTGCGAGCTGATGGAACGTATTAGAGCTGACGCTAATGCTAACGTTACAGTAAACTAACCAGCTAATGTTACCGGCCTATTAACTATCCCAGACCCCGTTTACACTTGGACTTAAAGTGCGTCTTTGGGTGATCGGATCACAAGTGGACAACAGCGTGATATACAAGCGTAAACCACTACCAAGACACCGAAACCACTTGCTGAAGTGGTCTGGGACGGATCTTACCAACATATCTTAATTTTGTATAAACACTAATGCGTCCAGAAGCGTGTCTGACAAAGGCGTAGCAGGAAAATATGTGATCAGTGCAGGACGTAATGGTTGTTTTGTGGGCCATGCTCAACCAAATGGAGAGGAGCCGTGATGTATGTGGTTGGAGTGTAAGTGAAACCAGATTTCTTATTTCCATTTGGGCAGAAGATTCATTCCAAAAACAAATTTGAGGTCTCCTACCGTAACTGTGGTGACGGTGATTGATTTAATAACCATGTGTGGGGCCCTTGGACCTTCTGGCAGAAGTGACATAGGCAGTAACGAAATCTGGACACCTTGGAGATCCATGATAGACACAGGTGTAAACGGCGATGTGTCTGCTTGTGATCCGATCTCCCAAAACCCATTTTAAAACCAAGTGTAAACAGGGCCCGAAATCTGTGTGCTGAAAAATGCACATACTGTCATCATTTACAGCGGCCCCTGTCGACAGAGGTTCTGTTCGTCTTATAGCATTAACTTTGTCATGATTTTACCCTCCGATAAACATTATGCGGAAGCGAACACCGATTTGTCGTTGACTGTCATTATCACGTCACAACATGCAAAATGCCGTTACTGTGCCCATTTCATACACGGTCTAATGACGACATGCGCTCGTTTCCAGACCCGCGTTTTCAGAGATGTTGCATGTCAGACTGCCAGTGAGAGCAACCCTGAAGGAACTGTGTGTCAGACCTGTCCAGTGGGTCTGCAGCATGCCAGTGTAAAAGCTAACATGAAGCCCTCCAGGAGAGATAAGGGTGAGTTCCTACCTTGCTGTTTTGATTACATTTATTGGTGGGATTTAGTCTGCTTCGTTGCCTTGGAGATCCGGCTCCATACATAATGGGTGCTGGAGCCAACGGGCCAGGACTACCATGGTGTGCCACCACACTGATGTCTGCGTCAGGGGATTCAGCAGGGGAAAAATCCTCCACCTCAAAAGCACAAGTCTGAACCATTGTGCCAAAACGACTGCAATATAATAAGCGTAAACGCCTGTGAATGATGAGTTTTAATCAACATATAAGTGAAACTCTTAGGGGTTAGGGGAGGTGGGCAGGGGCTGGGAGGCCATCCATCTCTGATTAGAGAGCATCAATGTTCCTTTTTTATATATAAATTTCTTTTAATTTATAGAAATCATGTTGTGGGTAAGTCCCAAGTCAGCATGGGTCTTGCTAGGTTCAGGGTGACTTTAAGCAGTAGGTGGTGTGTTGAGCCATTTTCAACCCATGAAATGCAGATTTTTTTTTTTTATACATTTGGTAATAAATTCAATACCAACGGCAGAATTTGTGATTTTTCACAGTGCAGTCATTTCATTTAGTTTACAGCTCAAAAAACACGTTTAAGTGTCCAGTGCCGCCTTATATGTATTGATCAACAAAACATTCTTTTGTGTTGTTATTATTACTGCAGTTAATAATAAGAAACAAATAAAAAATAAAAAAGGACTAGAAATATTGCCCAACAACTTCTTTCTTTTTTTGTAAAAATCTTTCCATTTATCTGATTTTTGTTTGTTTGTTTAAAAAATTCACATAAGATTTTAAAAGAATATTTAACTGATGTGAATTTCATTGTTTCATTCATTCTTGGATGATGTTTGTAGACAGTTGTAGTTGTTATTTTTCTCCCAATTAACTTGGAAAGTATTATTGTATTTCTGTTCTAAATGATGTGTAATTGTGTTGTAGCTGCATATCTTATACTGTAATAGAGAAGTTCAGGTTAGATGTAAAAACGTTCTGAAGTTTGAAACACCTTTAATGTTTTTGATTGATATTGGTGACTATAAATTAGTTTGACTGTTACAGTTTTGGGAAGAACGGTAAATCAGAGGTGTTTCGTAAAATCTGCAGCTTTCCCGCCTGAGTGGACGTAAACGTTGCTGCGTATGTTTTGCAGAACCCGCTAGTTTGCAGCAGACATGGTCCGGCGCTGTGTTTTTGGCTGCTCTGCTCCTCGCACGTTGTTTACCTTCCCGACCGATCCCTGGTTGCGTAAGAGATGGCTGGAGTTTGCTCATCTTGAAGCGAGCGGTATTCGTTCGAGTTCTCGGATATGCGACAGGCACTTTTCGGACGACTCCTTCAATAACCTGGGGCTGTTTAACGCCGGGATAACGTGTTACCTCAGGTTGATCGAGAACGCAGTTCCGTCTTTGTACACAGTCGGCGCTCCTCCATCAGTAACAGTAAGCCATTATTTATGAATTTAGCAAATACACTTAAATTTGAAGTTTGGTCTGTTACAGGTTTAATTTATGTACGTTACGTTTTAGCCGTCGATCAGAAGTATCGGATGCCAGTACGAAAAGGTGCGTGACACCGCCAACATTAGCGTGCAAGTCAATCCGCCGAAAATCTACAGACGAAGTAAAGGTAATTACACAGATAGCGCTGCTTCTGCACTTAAAATATTTACGTTCTTTGAAAAAACATAACAATTCTATAGATTTAAAGTTTACATTTCCATAGTTTTCTTCACCCATTATCTCCTCATTTTGGCCCAATTCCCTCCCATCAGCCAGTTCTCCTCCAGTCATCTGATAGCTACCAACTGGCGAAGATTACGGCTTCATGAGTCACATGATAATGATAATGATAATAATAATAATAATAATAATAAAAATGCTGTCACAGTTCAGTGCAACACACTCTGAGGAAAACGCTGTCCGCCCTATTCCACATACATGAGCTCACAGTCTCTCACAATTGGCTGGTGTTGCTATGATTGACAGGGGAGAGAGGGTATGCCCCTCCCACCCAATTTTGCTCTCTTGACTCCCAGCTACGGACAGCTGTGGTATCATTGGGATTCAACCTTGCAAACCCCTGATGATCATTCAAGCACTTTTCTGTTCCCACAAATATGCTTTAAACGTAAAAATGCTTTATTTGGGTCTTAAGAGGATATGATGATAATTATAGATAAATGTTTCTGTAATATAAATCAAATTCTGGATGAATTCAAATAATGCTCGTAGGCAGAGTACTTTTTACCCCATCAACTCAATCCTTAAGCTTCACCAGACACTAAATTTCTTCATCAGTAAAATCCAGGAAATCAGGTCGCGCATTTCACCTCCAACAGGAGATCCATCTGCTCCATTACTTCCACTCAGCCGGCTTAATCACTTCCGGCCCGGATCTCTCCTTCAGCTCGCTGAGATTGTTTTACATTTAAAGCCGACAAGCTGCACGTTGTACGCCGTCCCTACACACCTTTTTAAGCAGGTTTTTCCACAGTTGGTTCCATAGTTCTGCCCATAATAAACAGCTGTTTAGTAAATGGACCTGTACCCCCACGTCTTCACTTAAGAAGCCTAATCTTGATCCTTATCCGTAACTACAGGCCGATGTCTGAGCTCTCTTTTCTTTCCAAGATTATTTTAATGACCACTGATGAGTCCTACACCATCTCAGTGCAGCGTCTATATTACTGTCTACAACTACTTGCTTAAACGTCTGGAATTTGAGGTTGGCATCCAGGGTTCTGCTCTGAACTGGTTCACCTCTGACCTCAAGGGCAGAACCTTTTCAGTTAGCATCAACAGTTCTTTCTCATCATCTACACCCATTACATGTGGTATCCCCCAAGGTTCCATGTCGGGCCCCCTTTTATTTTCCCTATGCATGTTACCACTAGGTTCTATCTTTCAGAAATATCGTATTCCTTACCGCTGTCGTTCTGATGATGCGCAGTTCTAACTCTCTATTAGACTTGAAAAAATCTGCTCTGTAATGACTAGATGGCAAATAACTTCCTTCAACTGATTGAAACTTAAACAGAAATCATTACCTTTAGCACCTCATCTCTCTGACTGTCAAAGAAAATCGGCTTGGTTCACTAACCACCAGTCACATGGAAATCCTGGTGTCATTCATGACGTCTTTAAACTTTGGGAAGCAGATTAGTGCCGTTGTTGAGCAGTTTCTTTCACCTTCTTTCTTTGACCCCGTTTACACCTGTTCTTAGATTTGTCCACGTGCGACCTGATCACCCATGATGCACGTTAATGCCAGGAAAAAAGGAGGTACAGGCATAACGTAGCACATGTTTTGTCTTTGTATACACACGCGCACACACAAAAACAGGTCTTAAACATTTAAATTCTCCATCAGTATGCAGCAGTTGATGTCATTTCTGTCTTGTTTATAGGGCGATGACATCAAGTGCTGGATATTTATTAAGCACAAGAGACACCATCGCTAATCCATGCGTCACTTACAGCTTTTTTTTAACAAGAAAAATGGGCCATAAACATTTATAAGCTACAGTGAAAAAAGAGGTCTATGATTGCCTTTTGATAAATTGCATATGTGGTCTTCCTTCATTATTCCATATCTTTCCTGATGATTAATGATCTCTTTCAGCGATTCAAGTGTGGACAGTCAGGCGGAACACTGGCTCCGACGTGGACCTGGAGAGGTATGTGGATGAACGTTACGCTGACTTTAAAAGATTTTAAAGTCAAAGCTGAGTCAGTGCATTGAATATGATGCCTTATTTTAATATCTGAATATCTAATGGTCAACTACTGGGTCATTTATAATGTGGCATGATCAAGCATCACTTTTCAACTGCAATTTTGCAAAAAATTTTGCAATGCAAAAAACCCCCCAAAAAACCGTTCCTCTTGTTGGTGATGGTGCACGTGTTTAGGTGTTTGAAGAAATGAGGTTGATATTACAGGAAAATAACTAACATTATTCGTATTATTATTCATATATAACTAACTTCATTAAATGTGTTTCTTAAAAAGTTAGAGCTTGGTTGGCATCAATTAGTTTATCATATTGGACTTAGTTTATTAGCATTTCTGAGCTGCTGAAAAAAAAAAAGAACTGAAAGGAATTAAGGTTCTTTTCACTGAGCCGGATCATTTGACTCGGCTCATCGACTCTTTCGGCTCCCAAGCTGTTCATTCTTCTTTTTTTTCTACAAACTGGACGATTTGCCATATATGATTATATTTTTTTATATCTAGGGTTGTCTATGAACAAAATATCGACACGTCCTACATTTACAGGAAAGGGAAAAACAACTGACTCGGCATTAGAGTCGACTCTGACAAGAATCGGTTCGAAGACTCGTTCGCGAACGACACATCTGTGTTTGTATAAACAAGGCGTAAAAGTTCACCATGTTCACGTCCTGAATATGGATGAGGCAGAAGTTATCACCGTTGAAGTGCCAAAGCCAAAGCCAGTTCAGTATTTATCTAAAAAGCTGTACGATGCGTTTAGGAGTAAAACTAGAGTCAGTGTCGGAACTGCGTTTGACCGATGGAGAGCTCTGAAAGAAGAGAAAGGCCTGAAAACAGATGCACAACTCGCCAGGTTTCTCCTGGATAGGTAAATTATGCAAAAAAAAAATCCTCCTATGTAATAAAAAATACCTCCATTAGCGAGTCTTTCTGTACGTTACTACAGTAGCGACCGTTGCTAATCTGATATTAAGGTGTTTTACGTGCTAACTTTATTATTGTTATTAGCCAGCTAGCATAGCCAGGAGAAAATATGAATAATAAGCGTGTTATGACATGTAAAGTATATATACTTACATTTGTGCATATATGTGTGCATGTATATAAAGATGACCTAACTTTATAGCTTGGTCGCTAAAAAAGGACGTGTTATGGATGCTAAAAGTCACGGTTTCTTGCTAGCAGGCTAGTTAACGCTAGCTAGGTAACGTTATCCCAGCTGGCTATGAGTCGCGTGCGTGTTTTCTGTCAAAAAGGTGGATCAACTTTATGTTTAAGTTTTATTTTGTAACAGAATATTGGATGACTTATGTATAGGACAGGTATCTGTCAGGAGCCTAACCTTAAAGAGGAACGCATAAGCCTGCAGTCAAACACATTGGTAAAGATGAGTTTATTTTGGGTGGGGGGTGCCAAAACTTTTCTTTTAACCCGCGAGCGCCTGTATCTAGGTGTCTTTTTTTTTTAAAATTTTTTATTTTTATTTTTTAAAGTAAATTTATGACATTTTTACAGATTACTATTATGAGTATGCAAGTATTTGCTAAACATTTATGTTGCACGTGTATTGATGCGTTATGTTTGTGATTTTAATGTTGAAATGAGGTTATAAAGTGCTCTTCTCTGAGTTTATTAAAATCAGATACCTTTTAATATACATGTGTAGAAAGGCATAGTAATATAATTTTATCTACTGTTAAGAATATTTAGTTATTGTTAAAGTTCTAGTCAGTAACTCTTATTTGTTATCCAGTATACGTATTTGTCTGTAAATGGCATTTTACAGTTTATTTTCCCACCTCAATATTAATGAGTTGTCATTTTTTTTCATAGCTATGAAGGCATTTCACAGACCGCAGGAGGTCGTGAGAGGACACCATCAGCCCAAGGACTTTCTCTTAGGTGAGTAGCATTTATTTGTTTATTAATTCAGTCGTCGAAGCGGAAATTCATAAGCATCGTTCTTCCACAGCGAGACGTGTTGAGGCAGGAAATATTGGCGTTATGAAACAAACATGGAGTCAGACCTGGACTTCATTCTTTGATAAATGTTTTTGAGAATGAGATTGAATTTTTTTTTTAAAGCCAGGAATTGAGTCATGCTGTTTTAACATCAACCAGGAATTCTGAACTTCCCAACCTGGACTTTTCCTATTTCCCGTATTAGAGAGTTCATGTAAACTCGGTCACCTCGACTTGCAAATCAGAGAAGTAAAAAAAAAACCTCAGACTTTCAACTTGGAGAGACGTTTTAACAGGTCGTTCCTAATGGGAAGTTCCCACTTGATCATGAACGGAGCATTGGTGTAAATATAAAATGAAAGATTATGCCCACCTCCACAAGCATCACATGTTCAGGAGTGGTGTAAGTAAAAGTCAGAGATTGTTTACTTTTTCCAAGGGAAAAAAAGTTCACTTGCAATATTACTGTGGAAATCCAGAAAGGCCTTGAGTTTATTTTTGTGATCTCAAGATAACAAAAGTTGTTTTGATGAGAACTTATTTTTCTCATGACGCTTAAGTGCATGAATATGCATACATACTTCATCATAGGCAAACTCATCTGTTTTTACTTTAATCAGAGAGTGAGATGAGAGAAAATATCTGGCGTAGTGGTAGCGCTGCTGTGTAACCGCTCCACATTCCTGAGTTCGATCACTTCGTGGAGTTCACTTTCATTCTCCAGAACGTTCCCATTTGAGATTAATAATAAAGGGCATACATCTGTCTAGCTTACCTATCTGTACGTTTGTCAGTGCTAGATGATCTCCAAATTATTGTCCGTTATCTGACAACGCGACTCTGAGACCCGATCATATTCGAGAATTCACTGGTATAAAGATCTAATATTACACTAATAGATTGATTAATGGTGGCACTAGTTTGTATAAAAGTTTGCTGGTTATTTAAAAAAAAAAAAGTTCTTTAATTTTTCCTTGTGTAAAGCGGAAGCTGTGTCTCAGACGACGACCCGTCGGCGCCGGTGGAGATTGAGCTTGTAAGTGTCACTTTCAAAATTGGAATTGTACATTTGAATTTGTTTTCAGGGCGTCATTGTCATGTTACAATTTCAACTTGCACAGGAATTAACGAGCAGCATGATGGAGAATCCATCGGTGGGTTCACAGAGATGTGAAAAAGGTCAGAAGCCATTTTGTTCTCAGAACAAAAGCCTTCAAATGAATTCACTCTTGATTAGATGTGAAATCACGTCAGTATAAAATGAATACTTGTATATACATTTTCTGAAAGGGTGTGTGGATTATTATTAGAAATCATCGTAATTTAATTTAGTTCTATTCTGGAATCTCTTTTCAGTGTTAAAGAGATGTTTTTCACAGTGTTTAAGGTCGTATCCGGTTTTATATTTTCCAGATCTGAGGTCGCCCGCTTTAGATGAGGACGGATACAGCAGCTTACCCGAGTAAGTGTCTTTGTTTTACACGTATATTTTTACACACGTAAGGAATAAAACACTGTGATGTTATAGGAAAATAATCAAAGACAGTGTGGTGTGATGAAGCAGAGCTACTTTCATCACCCTGAAGTTGATTGTTTTTAAATAACAGCACATCCCATAGTGTTTTATTCTTCTTGTTCCACAGCAGTTTGTCATCGATTACGATTTTATCCATTAATAATTACATTTGTGTTGACGCTGGAGACGACTTCCATGAATTTTGAGTAAACTCCTTTTTACCAGAAAACTTCTCCATCTCGGTGATTAAACACGTTCTCTAATTCGGTTTGTGTCGTGACCCTGTGAATGAGCTGTTACTATAGAAACGATAATGTGTCATTAAAACCTGCACTACTGTTATAACTGCTGTTATAGAAAATTAATCACCACCAGTCAGAATCTAGAATTCAACAGCACTGTTGTATAAGCATTTATTAAAGTATGGAGTTGCCAGTTTCTTAGCTACATCCAACTTCTGGCTGCTTCTACTGGCTGTTGTTGTTGTTGTTTTTTTTTTAAACCAGCGTATGTTTTATACGTTCTAGGAGCAGCTATGCAATCTTGAGCAAGGAGGTGTTGGTGCTTCTGATGTTCCGCTGTTTGGAGTGCTCCAGCGAGTGCCGCATTCGAGGAATAGGCAAAGGAGGGAGTCTGTCTCTTGGACAAGAGTGTCTATCCTGCTCTAACTACAGACTGTGGACCTCCAGACAAGCCGAGAAGCCCAAAGAGAAGGTGTGCATCTCCGAGCAGGAGAAAATCCGGTGATGCCTGCTAGGTTTTGTAGTAGATTTGTGGGTAGATTGGCAAAGCAAGCTATCTACCAGGTACATACTGCCTTTTGAGGCACAAAAGATCTCTGCTACTTCCTCCAAGCTTTATTATTTTTGTAATATCTCTGTGCTTAATGAATTGGTGTATTTGAAAGAATAAGATAAACCATGGTTTTTCCTTTAATTCGTCACTCGTCTGTACACACAGTTGTGGTCATAAGTTCACATGTACAGCCATGTATGTCATCATGTACATGAATGTTCAGTTTAATTTTATTTATGTAGTGCATGTAATAATGGATGTTGTCACAAAAGAGCTTTACAGAAATCTATAAATTCCGGTTATTAGCTTTAAACTTACGAATCTATATTCGTGCAATTCTATGTATTCCTATATATATATGAGCAAGCCGGTGGCAGCGTTGGCAAGGTTAGACTCCCTGAGACTATATGAGGAAGAAACAATGAGAGGAACCAGACTCCAGAGGGAACCCATCCTTGGGGGTGACAACGTAAAGTGTTGATGTTTGATGTTGAAGTGTTGTTGCTTCTATAACTGTGTGCTATATGCTTTACAAAAAGAACGGTTTTGTAGCATGAAATTCACTATAGTTGTAACATGTCTACTTTGTTGAGGTTTTCAGCTGATTCACTGATGGACACTTGCGTGCAAAACTGTTTGTGGCAGTTGAAGTCCAAAGGCATTGTAGCAGAACTGCTTGTGTCAACAGAAATCCAACGTCATCTTCACAGTTCCTAATTATATGTTCAGGTTGTTCATATAGGGCCATCCTCAACAGGAGCGAATAGGTTTCAAATGATTATGACTCCAACCAGAACTAGGACATCAGGATCAGGCAGCTCTGGAAATCGGTCAGGATTACTGGTATCTCGGGATTTACATGCGCAGCTTGGTAGACGGAGGGAGAGAGAGAGAGAGAGAGAGAGAAGAGAAAAAAAACAAAACCATTGTTCGGTATGCTCATTGTCACATAATGGTTAAGAACCGTGTAAGTCATGTGCTGAGTGCAAACGTGAACCTTGGCAGGACTAGCTATAACGGCATAACTAAAAGGCGGAGTCAGAAGGAAACGCATGCATGACGGCGCCCTGGGACATAAAGTGGCCAGTTGCCACACTAGATTTACACTAGATTTTGGAGAATGGCTGTGGAGATTTGTGTCCATTCAGCCACGAGATGACGCACTGATGACAGGCGAGGAGTCCTGGAGACCAGTCTGCGTTCCGGTTCATCCCAAAGGTGTTTAATGTGGTTGAGGTCAAGGCTACATGTTGGCCACTTGAGTTCTTCCTCACCAACCTTGACAAAACATTGAGTCTTCATGGAGCTGGCTTTGTGCACACGGGCATTGTCATGCTGGAACAGGTTTGGCTCTCTTAGTCCCAGTGAAGGGAAATTGTAATGCCACAGCATATATCGAAATCCTAAACAATTTTGTGATCACAACTTGTTACTTTGTGGGAAAGGACCACACGCTAGAGTCATGGTTAGGTGTCCACAAACATTTGTCCATATAGTGTACCAACAAATAGCCTGCACTTTTTGATCTAACTAGGTGTGGTGAAGTGTAAAGGACCAGAAGTTTTGGGAGCCAATGCAGTGTAGATGAGATAGGGGTGATGTGCTCATATCTTCGTGTTCCAGAAAGAACTCATGCTGCTGTGCTCTGGACTAACTGGAGATAGGTTATTCACCTACTGGAACATCCAGACAGTAAGGCATTACAATAATCTAACCTAGAGGTAACAAAAGCTTGAAGTAGTTTTTCTGCATCATGCAGTGACCTTATATTTCTTATCTTAGCAGTATTTCTGAGATAAAAGAAGGCTGTCCTAGTGATATTATCTACATGAGCTTCAAATGAGATACTGGAGTCAGTAATTACGCCAAGGTCTTTTACTTTGGCACATGGTGAAACAGAAAGGCCATCCAGAGTTACTGTCATCAGAACACTTAATTCTAATGACATTTGAGCCTAGAACTAGTACTTCTGTCTTATCAGAATTAAGCAGAAGGAAGTTAGTGCGCATCCACTGTCTAATGCTCTATACACAATCCTCAGTTTTATTAAGCTGGTGTCTCTCATCTGGCTTTGGTGAAACATACAACTGTGTCATCATCATAGTAGTGGAAGAGAATACCATGTTTATGAATAATATTACCCAGAGGTAGCATATACAAAGAAAAGGCAGTGGGCCTAAAACAGAACCTTGCAGAACACCAAACTGTACCTTGCTATGTGTAGAGGAGTCACCATTTACATCAACAAACTGATAATGATCAGTTCGATAAGCCCTGAGCCAGGAGAGGGATGTTCCCATAACTCCAATAAAATTTTCAAGTGTTTCAATGTGAATAGTATGATCAGTGGTGTCAAAAGCCGCAATAAGCTTAAGTAACACAAGCAAGGAGACGCAACCCTGATCTGAGGTCAGTAGTAGGTCATTTACCACTTTAACCAGTACTATCTCTGTGCTATGGTGAGGCCTAAATCCTGACTGATCCATTTCATGAATGTTATTCCTATGTAGGTATGAGGATTTCTTTGTGTTAAAGGATTTTTTAAGATCTCTGAAATAAAGGGGAAGTTGGATAACGGCCTAGTTGGACAGCTGACTGGGGTTGAGGTCTGGCTTTTTAATCAGGTGTTTGATAACTGCTAATTTAAAGGATTTAGGTACATAGTGAGTGCAAAAGGAAGAATTGATTATTTTTTAGAATAAATTTGATTTCTTCTGGTGTTCTCTGTTTGAGGACACATGTAGGTAAGTGATATAGTTCACGAGTTGATTTTGATGAGGAAATGTCATGGCGATATTTGACAATGATTGTACAACATTCATCTTTTAAAAAAAAAACAAAAAACAGTAAATTGGTACACAAGTTAAATTTGGTTTGGGTTTTCTGAAATCAACACGAGGTCAAAATTATTTGTGTAATACGGGTTATTGGGAGATGTAGCCACTTTGCTGGAAGAAGACCTAAACTGTCAACCTCAGCTAAGAGGAAATTGGTTTGTTTGGCCAGGAACAACCCAGGAACCATCAAGGGACAGGCCTGCCATGAACTGGAACACTCACTGTCTACAGTCAAGAGAGTTTTATATCACCATGGACTGAGAGGCTGACGTCCAAGAAATAAAACCCCTGTTCCAAAATTGTCACTGTTTACAACTCGGCTCGACTAAAGTTTACAACCGAGCACATGCACAAGGAAAAAGCCTTCTGGAGGAAAGTTTTATGGTCATATGAGACCGAGCCTGAGTAGTTTGGCCTCAGTAACCATTAAGGGTTAATAACTGTTAAGGAAGGTAGTGGTAGCATCATGCTCTGGGGCTGTTGTGCTGCCAGTATAACTGGTGCATTGCACAAAGTGGATGAATAATAAAGATCCTCAGAATTCTTAAGCATAACCTCAAACCATGACCAAACGGTTAAATCCTGGACACAATTGAGTGGTCTAACAAGACAATGACCCCAAACACACAGCAAAGCTGATTGTGGAATGGATAAAGCAGGCTAACATTAAGCTTAAAACAAATCCTGACCTCAACCCTATTAAAAATATGTGTAATATGCCAAAAAGTTGGGTTTTGTGCCAATTTAATTAAATTCTACCAAGTCTTCCAAGAAGAGTGGTCAAATATCCAAGCAGAATTCTGCCAGAGGCTTGTTGAAGGCTACCAAAAGAGTTTGGTCAAGGTGAAATTTGTTAAGGACATTTAACCAAATATTAGGTGTTCTATATGTATAATTTACCCCGTGTTAATTTTATTTCTGAAATCAAAACCTTTGCACCAAATTTTTGGATTTCTTTCTATTGAAGATGTGCAGTCATTCTTCTCCAGAAAAAGAACACTTCACTGAAATCAGTGAAAACCCAATATTGCCATGACATTCATGTCCATGATGACTGTATGTAAATTTCTGACCTCAACTGTATTTATTAATGGCATGGCTTTGAAATCTGCCTGACTCTGTTTTTTATAATTCTCTTTGCCCCAGGTGGAAGATGCGCCTTTAACCATGCCATATGAAGACATGTCCACTCAGGTGTCTGACAGCTTTTCATTATCCATGACACTGCACTCAGGACACGGTATGGTCGAGTGTAAAAATGCTGCTGTGCAAGACGACACCGAGGCAGAGACCATTTCGAGTGTCGTAGTGAAAGAAGAACCGGAAGAGTGCGATGAGGTGGTGAAGGAGGAGCAGCCGAGCCTCCTCATGGAGACACATGAGGATTGTGCTTCCTCTGCACCAGGAGAGCATGGAGTTGGGAATCGTGATGAAGTTGTGACTGTTAAAAACGAGACAGATGAGCTGACTCAACTCGAGCCTCTTGCTTTACAGTCTGAGCAGGAAACGCTGCTGATTGATGAGACTGGTCGAGTGAGGCGTGCTGAGCTACCGAGAGACGATGTCGACGACGATGACGAAGAGGATTTAGAAGAGAATTCGGAAGCTGATGAGGATTCAAGCTCGTTTGATCAGTCTGAGGATTTGGGCGAGGAATCTTCTGATTTGGATAACGGCAGAAAGCTCATGGTGCTGAAACCATTTCAGAACACCATTAAACCCATTATTTGGTGTACAGGTTGTACAGAGGTAGCCAAGATGATCTGTACGATTCGGAGGCACAAAAGGATCTATGGTTGCACGGAGTGCGGCGTCAGTGAAGCCGGGGATAAAAACGACACTTTTAAAGACTTCTCTGTTCATTTCAGCGACATAGCAAGTTTTCATAAGCATGCAATAAAGGAGCACGGTGCAAAAGGAA